>JAPDSC010101910.1:0-19156 GCA_026290005.1 Latrodectus geometricus | reverse complement strand
ATTATTTATATCAATAATAAAAACAATGATGTGATTTTTGCATTTTCATCACAAAATTTTAAGTTTTTGTGTTTATCAACATCGAAGTTAGCTTTTCCTCACTGCTAATTGTATTTTTATATTCCAATAAAATTAAAAATATAAATTATGATATTTGTGTCCAATAAGTGAATCAAAATCTTCCCAAAACTAAATGAGATCTTTATAAAGTCCTCTGACTAAACATAATATGTTAAAAAAAAATCACATAAACTGTGCATCATTAACTATTCACCATAAAAATGATGTACCCGAATTTGTGATGTACATGGAATGTCTGTAGCATATTCTCTTCTGAAATGCTGTAGGTAGTTTTAAAAAAAAAAGCATCTTAAGCAAACGGAAATTAATTTGAATCTTTTGGTTGCACTTTACGAACGCTGGTCTCTAATTTCCGCTCACAGACTAAAATAAACTAATTTATAAATAAACATTTTAAAGCATTTTAAAAAGTTAAGGCTCTTGAAGAAAGTCTGTCATGAAGTAGTGATTTCTGATACTGAAAATGTCTCATAAAGGTCTGGTTGATTTCAAGAGAGAAATGACCCCATGTGAACTCATCACGAGTGTTGAAGTTTAGTTTTTTCTATTATATACCAGTGATTTTTTTAAGAAATGAATGTTTCGTTCAACTCATAAAATCAAAGTTTTAACAAGGCTTGATAAAAAAAAATAAATATTTAGACTTGAAAAACATTCACTAAAGATTTTGAAAAATAAATTGATTTCTTATAAAACAATCATTTTTTTAAATTTCTATACAACTAGATTTTAAGCAAAATAAAAATAATTGAACAAAATAATATTTTTTACATGATTTTTACTTTAGAATTATCAATCCTTTTTTGTCTACTTAGTCTGAACAATATTTAAATATATTATATTCATAAACATGAAATTTGGAGAGACATTCATAATTTTAATATGAAAACGTTTATTATTTTATTAATTGTGACCTTTGATACGTTAACCTATTTACAATAAAAAACAAAATATTGTCAGTATGATGCATAATTGATAAATGATGAATAAAATCTTTAGAAAGTAAATCGCCAAAGATTCATTTCAAAGAAAAACATTTATAAATGTATTGTAAGAAATGAAATAATTAGTTTTTTCTTTCTTTTTTCTCGTGTTATACAATTGACATGCTAATGAAATAAATCATTTTTAAGGTGTTAAATAATACATACAATAATAAAGTATAATGTGATTTAAAACGAAAATTTCATAGAGAGAGATTAACTTAAAAATTAAAGGCCAGTTTCTTTTCTATTCGTATCGAACTGAAGGCTAATTACATTGTATCTGAATAAAGTCGAAAAATGAAAATCTCTAAGTAAAAAAGCAATGATTTTTTCTCAAGCCTTAATTGGTTACGGTTACGGTTAGATTTCCTCAATATCATTAATCTAAATTTAGGTTTTCATCTGGAGGTAGTCAATTTCCTTTATTTGATGAGAAAATTATTATTCAATTTGTATCTCTTTAACATAAAAATAAAATATCATAAAATAATAAAACATTCAGGAATTATTATGTGCTTTTCATCAAAGGTTAATAAAAATTACTTATTTTTTAAGTGGAATAAAATCTTTGGAATTGATTCAATGAAATTCTGCATTGAAATTTTATTATTTTTTATACATTTTGTAGGACGTTTTAATTTATACTATCAGAATTGTTTCAAAGTATTCTAGATTTAATGAATAAAATTCTAAAATATTTTAACAAGAATTTAACTGGCTATTCTGTTACATTAGTTTATATATATATGTATATATATTCTAGTATATTTCTTAAATTATTAAAGATTTTATTAAAAAGATTGTAATGTATACTTTATTTATAATTCAATGAACTAATGCAAACATTTTAATTAATTTAAAGTGTGATGCATTAACAATGATTAAAAATAACTTTCATATTTGCTAATTATTGCTGTAATAAACATTTTTTAATTTGTTTGAAACAAATAAGTTAACATGTAAGTAAACATGTAAACATGTATAAAGTAACATGTAACAATAAGTAAACATGTAACAATAACATGTAACAATAAGTAAACATGTAAGTTAAAATAACAATTGAAATTTCATTTAATTACTTTGTTTATTATGTATTAAGAATAAATATTCGAAAATTTTTGCAGTATAAAAGTTCTAAAAAGTTTTATTCCTTTGATTACAAATATAATTTCTTTTCTCAAAATTTTTAATACACAATATTTATAAAATAATTTTGAAAATATCAATAAAAGAATTTTAGATTATTTTTTGATACTAAAAAAGATATATTTTTCTTCAAAATTTTAGAATAACTATAATAGAGAATATAATTAAATTTAAATAAAATAAAAGTTAAGTATTCTATAGAATAATATCTCCTCCAAATACCTCCTCCAGACTACTTCAAATTGTCAAATTTTTTTTAATTTTCTAAGAACTATCAATTATTTTATTATTTGATTTCAAAAGGTTTCTTTATATGTTTTCACATTTTTGAATTTTCTAAGAAACAAAAAAAAAATAAATAAATAAAGATTTGTACATCAATTTTAATTTAATTTCAGTATTCAGCTCACAATTTCAGATTTTCTATAATAAGTTTTACCTTACATTCACGAATGTATTATTAATGAAAATGATGTAACATTTTGTACTCTTGTTTTAAGAATTATTAAAACAAAATTTGCATAACTTTAAAGAAAGTGCCTAATAAAGTACATACGCTAGCATACAGATCTGAAAGAATATTAAATTTCTTTAAAATTCTTTCTCTAGAGAATGGATATAAATGAAAGTATAGTTCCATCTAAGTTGAAGTTTTTGAACTCCAATTAAGATTTCACCTTTCCAAGTTCATTGACTAGCAATTCTCCTATCGGCAAATACTGATGAGTGAACGAGGAACAAAAATTAATTCATTTACAATTCTTACGTGACACACGTGACCTTTGACTTTCTTGAGAATTAAAGATTTTAGCATTTTTGATCAGCGAATGATGTTCTTGTAAATAATTCAATTACAGGACAATATACTTTCATAGATTTCTACATTATACAATAGTAGTATATCAATGTTATTCTTTCTATGTAAGAATTCTTATTTGAGCAAAGAGCTTTACGTGTGTTTCAATCAGTTTCTTTCAACGTTATGCTAGAAATTGCATTAATTCTTTAAATGAATTGAGCAATATTTTTAGCATTTCTATTTATTTCAAAGTTACATTCTATTTTTAAAGTTTACATTCCAATTAGTGATTGGTATACAAACATTCAAATTGAAATGGGGTGTTAATCTACAATACGATGTCTTTTAAATATTCATATACATTGCTCTATTTTAAGTCATGATTATTAGTATGATTTAAGAAACTCCTAGAATTTAAGAATTTGTTTAGTATAAAAAAGAAATGTATACATCATTATTAAAATTTCAATTACATATATTCATATCTGTCATTAAAAATATTGATTTGTAAAATTCTTGGAATTTAAATTATGTAACATATATTGATTTAAACATAAAACATCTAACTATATATAGATCCATTTGATACTTTTTATCAATAATCCAATTTGATAATAATAACTGAAAGTATTGATATTAATATAGTCATGCATTGGGAAAATCACATAAGCTTAAATAGTTATTTTAACGATATTGAAATGTATTAGACATAAAAGTAAAGGCAATATAACGTATATTGAAAATTTGAACTTTGTATTAGGATTAATAAAATATGCTGTTGTACCTTGTAATGAAACTTTTATGAGTTGTTTACAGTTTAAATATAGTCAATTTCCTGCTATAGTTTCTATGTTTGAAAGCAGAGAAGAATGAAATAGATTTGACATTATCAGCTATACATTTAGTAATATTCCTTTATGTAATAAATATAGTTTGTAAAAGCAAATTAAATAACGTGAAATATATCATTCAATAGTTTATGCAATGTAAATATGTAAAATTGATTTATGTGTAAGTATTTACTAAGATGTCTTATAAACTACATATATAATTTAAAAGGGAGCTATTATTTAATGAATATTATGAAATGCTGACAAGAAGTGATTTCACAATAGAATATATATTTAGTTTTAAATGTCCTTAAGAATTAAATAACCTTTAAATTAAATCTTTCTATGAATAAAAGTGAAACAATAAAAATCCAATTAATATTCTTAAAGTAAAAATATAATTTTAAATATTTGGAGATAATAAATATTCAAAACAATAAAGAATTGTCGTAGAAACACTTAGTTTTACTGTGCAGATTGATAACATATTTTATAGATATTGTATTGAGACTAGTAAAGCAAGAAATTCTTGCAACTTTTTATTCTAAAGTAATGAATTTTAGGATTCAAATGCTTAAAAATTTTATATTTTCTACACATAAAATAAAATTAGAAATTAAAAAATAATACAAAACATTAAGGTGAAGGTTTTATTAAAGAAATAGAACGACTACTGTAATTACAATTTAATATATAGATCTTGATTATTACATATAACAACAAAGTGAAATATTTTCAAATTTTTTTTTATTTATAAATTTTTTATTTATTTTTATTTATAATTTTTTTTATTATATAATTTGTGGATTACGAACTTGTTTTGGTTAAATGGTATAAAGTGAAATTGAAGAACACCTAGAGAAAAGCTTAAGCATGACTTAACGAGTAGAGTAACATAAATCCATCGATTTCCTCTTCAAACCAAGATTTATGGGTGAAATATTAGTATTTCTTTTACTTTGTTAATAACATTAGCTTCAGTAAGAAATAGAAATCATTGAAAAAGCTAAGATAGTGATAATGCATTGAAAAAGGTGTAAGAGATGATATAAGATGATCTCTATAATAATCAAGTATGGAAGGTCGAATATGATATCCTTCACTTACTCCTACAATGTATTTTGTTTCAATAGGAAATAATTTAGTGAATAATATTTTGTATAAATAATGATTAGAATATAAAAAATCAACAGGCTCTTCAAGAAACTAAAGTTTATGCTCCGAATGTTCTAATCCTACTGTAATCAAGAATGATGAGATTTTTAAAGATAGAATATATGATTTTATAATATTAAGATATTTCTTCTATCATTGAATCATTTAATATAATAGTGGGTTAAAAATAGTTAAGGAATTTTTAAATGTTAATATTTTCTATCGGAAAATATTTAACCTAAATACTTATTATCATTTTTCTGTCAAACAATAAAAAATGTCACACCCAAACTTATAATCAGCAAGTTTTCTTTTCAATTTGACAGATGCAATAAATATGAGAAAAGCTTGAATTGAGTCTCGAGAAACTATCTTTCAGAAGTCTGCATGTGTAAGTCCTTTCTTGTGACATTTATATTAAAGAGTGAACTAAAAATATGGTAAAAATAACATTCAAGTTTCTTAGGTCATCTTTTTTTGTGTAGGTGAATGTGAAATAAAACACAATGAGTTAATAACTGATATCTCTGTTTTTGACCAGCAAATAGACATAAATAAAAATATTTCACCATTTGAAATTCTTAGCATTATGGTAACTAACAACAAGAAAATCAAATTTCAAATATTTGGAATTAAACTTATGAATTATAAGATAACATTGCCATATTTATTTTCAATAAATAATTTTTACCTAGTTTCATTTTAAAAGGAAATATCTTTAATTTCTGACAATTTTTAGTCTTTCCTTTAATTTAAAATAATGCATTAAATTTTTAGCAAGAAAAAAACTTTATTTGAGAGAAGATAAAATGGTAAAACATGAAAATCTTAATTACTCGGACTATTATACAAACAATTTCTTTTTGTTTTCATATTCAAACTGTTAACGAACTATTAATTTGAAATAGCCTATGATCCACACGTTTTTGAAGTTAATGTTCCTAAATCTCTTCAAAATGTGGTTAAAAACTAAAACAAGATACGTTTATTACAATCTTGGTGCTTATCCGCATCGCTTATTTATGCAACCATTCACTAAATCACTTAATCCCATAGAAAAGATAAATATTTCCCTTAACACAAAATTTAGCCTAATAATAATTCTCAGGGATAAATTCTTACTGTAATGATATATTTTGCCCTTTATGTAACTAAGTTAATATGAGAATCAGTGGAAATTTTATTTGGAATTTTCTCAGTTGTGTGAAAAAAATAAAGCATGATAAGTAAAAGATTTAAAGAGCTCCCAAAACAATGTGTAAAAATATGTCTTTAATTTAATATTTTATGTAAATCTTATATTTTATATTACCTTATCTCCTTTTAAAGCAAACAGTGCAAGATTTTCAAATTTTTGAAAACGACATGGAACTAAAAGGACTTGGTTCATTAATTTATTAAATGAATCTACGGCTATTTTCTAAGCGAGGTCTGATTGGATAGATGTATACAATTTAAAATGTATTGAGTAACGAATAGCTATGATGCTGTTTGAGACTAATAGACAAATGCGTATATGTAATGAAAGTTTTTACGAATAAAAAATCTTATTATAACATTTTCTCGATAAAACTATCTCGATAAATTTTTTATATATTTAATTACAAGAATTGTATTTTATGCAAAGTTTCTTACATTCTATTCAAGGTTTATTAGGGAAATTCTTTTCAAAAATAAACTTCAATGTGATTAAGTAATATTTAAACTGTTTCCAAGACACTTGGCTTAATATAATACAAACATATGGAATAATTTAGGCAATAATTTTAAGAATTTAATTACGAAAAATTGCTATTTTTTGATACACAGTTTGTGTAGTCCTCCAATAAAATATTACCAGAACGAACATGTTATGTTGATTGTTTTTTTATTATTTGTAAATTATATAAAAGCTTATAATTAAACCCATTAAATAATTTTTGTTACTTTTAACTATTCATTTACATTCTAACATTTATGTGCTTCTCAAAATGTATTATGAATTATTAGATTTTATTGAAAAACTAATTTAAAAATTGTGCAAATCTAAGATTATCTTGAATCATTTCACTAACATTCTGTAATTGACCAATTTTAATTAGAAAAAAATTTGTAATTAATTGAAGTGTAACTACTATGTAAGTATAATATACTCACAAAATAATTTTTAAATTAATTTTTAAATATATTACTCTACCATTTGTACCATTTGTCTTATTTATCATTTGGATTTCGTTTGAATCACATAATTAATGCAACTTAAATTAAATACTATAAAATTCATTTCAATTATTTATATTAAAATATATAGTTTTGGAAAATGTTTTATGAAATTCCTTTTAAAATTATGTTGAATTGACACTCATTTGAGTGATAATTTTAAATGTCGTTTGTATCACACAAGATTTAAAGTATCACATGTTTTTCAAATGATAATAGACTTTACGATTTAAGAATTAAGATTCATATATTATTTTTAAAGGTATGACTCAAAATAGATACTTACATATATAGTAATATTAATGTCTTGCAATTTCGAATTTGAAAATAATGCTATATAAATACGGAATCTTATAATATACCAAAAATGTTTTCTATAAATGTTTTCTGAAGATCATATGTTAGAAACGATAAAATTTTTTGGTTCAATATATTGTGCTTTGATTTGTGTAACAATTAATAATTAATAATGCTGTCTGTGCAAAATTGAAATTGGTATAAAGGAGACATAATTAGATAATCATAATTAATTGCGTCGCTAAAATTATTGTTTTTTGTATTAATTTATAAAATATTCAAATATAATCTTTTAAACTACATGTGATTGGAATGATTTAATCCTGGAAGAAGATCCTAAACAACAGATGAAACAGCATTTAGAAAGCACTGAAATAGAATTTTACCATTCTCGTTAAACAGGGCATAGTTATAAAAATCAGTTAATGACATTTTCTAAGAATTTTTATTAATTAAGAATATCTTACAGTAAGTTTATTAAGTATTAGTTAATTAAAAATTCTGAGTAGGAATAATTCTCTAATTTAGTTACAAGGACAATATCAGGTACCCATTGCATAATCTTTAATTTTGTGGCATACAATGATATTATTTTTATTTCAAGACTATTCTGTTTTGAAATAAGAATAGTATCATTGTAGTAAAAAATGTTACTTTTTAAATTATTTTTATTATATTATGAATATTAACCCATTCTCTGAGCGATTGCTGTGATTTCAGAAATTTAATTCATGATATATCAATAAGGGATTTTTAAAGATTTCATAGCTATACTTTCAATTTTATCTTTCTAATATACATTTATTGCTCTTTGTTTTATTGTCAAAAATATAAATATACGTGGGAAAGAGAATTTACGGCTTATGCTATAATCATACCAAAACCCTTCATTTATACTGATGGTTTTCCTAACGTATGTAAATTAAAATACATATAAACAACTAACATTATTTTTTAAGTAGAATTCAATGATCAACTGAGTACAAAATTTATTAGTCTTCTGCGTTTTATTCAATTTCTAAAATGAGTCTCTACTCTTAAAATTATTTAAAGAGATAAGATTTGCTTATTTATTTTTACCCCTTTAAAATCATTTTTATTTTCAAAAATAATTATCTTTGACACAATATAAAAATGCATTGACTTAATAATGATATAATGTTGTTTTAAACTGTTATATAACTCGTTTATGTATAATTGCTTAATAAATAATCATTAATTTGCTTAAATTTATTATGCAAATTAATAAGCTATTGATTAATAAGTAAAAGGACATATAAATACATGTATTTAAACATTTTTAATTTCAAAGGAATTTTTGCGATAGTTATTTTTTTGTAATTTAGTTATAGATATCTAACATAAGATTAAATATCTTCAAATAAATGATTTAATAAAAAATTTCATTTCAAAGTAGAATCATATACAATTAATAAAATTTGTATGAATAATGGATTAAATATCCAAACAACAGTGGTTATTCTAAGAAAACAGATGCTTAAAGCCAACGAAAGATTATTTTGAAAATTATAATTTTTTATGGTGTCATAGCTTTAACTTTTATACTAATAAATGTTTTGTTAACATTATGGGCATACATGTTGAATTAATTTCCTTTTTTATCACATTTATGTAACATTTTCCCACTTAGTCACAGGAAACTTAGTTGAGTAAATAATGTAAATTATATACAGGAACTTAAAACACAAAATTGTTCTCAAAGGTACATTGACAAAGTGTTATGAAAAATAATTATAAAAATAACAAAAAATCTCTTCGTGTAAATATTGATTTAAATTTTAATTGCGAAATGGCAATTTTTAAATCAAAAATGAATTATATTGATGTTATATTAGTTTGGGGAAAAAGTAATCCATTATTTTTTCGGTAGACGTCTGTAGTGATCGCTATCTCGTGAGGTATCTATCAAACAATTTCACATTTATGCTTGTTGGAAAGGTGTCATTTGACACTAAAATATCCTCTTGCGGTTTTTTGTTTAATTAATTCAGTTACGAATACAAGGTTTTAAAAATGGAAGACAACAAACAGAAAATTCGATACATTTTCGTTTTTCTCTTGTAACGGCGAAAAAGATAGACGGGTGGCTAAAATTGTAAAAGGTGTTTATCGTCCTATATAAGACTGTAACAACCAGTTACGGACAATTTTTGTTTCGTCGATTCCGTTCGGGTATTTTTGATGTTAGAGATGCGCCTCGCATGTGGATACAGCATCGTCGAAAATGTCTATAAAATATCAAAAATGATCGAAGTTAACCGCATGTCAACAGTCGTAACGCTCAAGACCTAAAAATCAACATGAAAGCTGTTTTAAACCTTTTTACTAAGTGAATCCAAACGAAGTTACATAAAGTTCACGTAAAAATAATGGATTTCTTTTTCCCCAAACTAATATATAAATTTTGAAATCAATGAGTAAATATAGAAAAGGAGAAAAGATATATATATATATATATATATATATATATATATATATATATATAAATGTTCGGAAAGTTCATGCCATTAAAATGCAGCTCATTTAAATATTGTTATATATTTATTAAATTATATAGGTACCATTCTGATCCAAAACATTTCTCCATCTTTCCTGCAGCTTGAGAATACCGTCCTACCATAACCTCTCATATTTCTCTTCAAAAAATTTGTCCAAATGGGTTTAGCTAAACCAGAGTCGAAGATTTTCCCATTAAGGGAAATCCTTCATCCACTTGACATAAACAGCGTATATCTTATTCACCATTTGTGTGGCAATTTTGCAGTTTCTTAAAAAGAAAAACGTTAAATGCTTATTATACATTTTATTTGCCGCCCTATTTTAAGGCGTCCAAAACTGATAAAAATAATTGAATCGTAACCAAAAATTTTTTCAAATATGACTGAAACTATGTCTTTTATAATATATACACATGTCATTTTATTTCAATAATTGGGATATATTCAGTCAGGTCTCTAGCGCTACCTACCAAAAATCGGCATGAATATTTCGAGCAATACAATGTATATATATTATTAAAAAATTATTTTCAGGGAGCAATAAGCCAAGGGCCATTAATTGCTTTGATTTTCAGATGTTTAGTAAGAGATAATATATAGATAGTAATATGTACAACATTACACACACACACACACACACACATATATATATATTCATCCAAGTCCCCACTATGTTTGTGATACAACAGTGAAGAAATTAGATTTAAATACCACATAGCAGAGAATTTTTCAATATAAGGTTGGTAAATTTTTGATTGTCTTGAAGACTATGATTTCAAAACTGGTAATAGGATTATTTGTCAAATATGAAAACTATATAGATTGTACAATTTCATCAATCACTATTTTGAAACATCAGTTCTTTGGGAACAATTTTTTTTTTTGGTTTATTGATATCAGTAACTTTGAATTTAGGTTCATTTTGACAACTAGATTTCAGGTAAAATTCGCATTCTTTTAGAAATTATTTTTTATGTATATTCCGAATTGAAACCAATAGAACCATTTGAAAATCAACTCCGCGAAATCCTAAATTTTACATTCTGTAAGAGAATTACATATGAATGCTTGAAATATTGAAACAATTTATTAATCTGAATTTTTTTCGAAAATACAATTACAAGTGTAATCCAAATATCATTGAATAGCTTCTTAAATATAATACAATCAAAATGAAAGAAAAAAATGTCTTCATGTTAAGTTAAGTTGACTGAATTTCAAGATTATTAAAAATGTAGAAGACTTTTGTTTCTCCTTTATATTCTTCAGCATTATGTTTCTAAATTATTAATATTATGTATTTTAGCGCACTATCCATTTATGATTCCTCATTAATAATTCTACGTCAACATTTACAGCAAATGAATAACAGTGAAATTTCGTAATATTTTGAAACTGGAGAATATTTAAATAATAAAAGAATATCTTCCGTACTTCTCATTATTTCGTAAATATTAGGAAAAAAGATTGAACTCTCTTATGTATATAATGTTTTATATGAAATATGAATATCAGTATAACATTTGCTTAGGAATGTGGTATGAATTTTTTGTAATGCAAGAAAAGAAATTGTATTTGGTCTATTAATGAAAATTGAATGTTAAATCTTGACTGTATCAAAAATTACAATCACATTTTTCAAGCATATTCCCTTACATAGTATACGCAAAATAATTGAAAATTAATTGAACAAATACCTAAATTAAATCTACGTTAACATTTCCTATAAAAATAAATAAAACAAATTTTCATATTAGGTTTATTTTGACATTAATCGGATGAAAATGTTTAAAATGCGAATGTATTCAATAACTTGTATATTTGAAAAATAATAAAATCTCATTCCTAGGACTCTTACCTAATTTTTATAAATAATTATAACTATCAATAACTAACTATAAATGAAAAAACATTTATTATCTGAAATTAACTGCTATTTATTAATTCTTGCTACATTTACTAAATATCTTTCTGCTTCTCACATTTTTTTTACTTAATGTTACTAAGTGTCAGTGAAAAACCTATTTTAGGGACATAGATTCTTTCTCAAGCTGTTTTCATTTATTTTATAAAAAAAGTAAAATATTTACATTCAAAATAGCTTAAACAAGATATGGATTCATAGATTAAAATTAAAACTTGCCTACTGATTTTATATATGCTTATGAAATAAATAAGTGTTTATGAACATATTAGTATTTGGACTTCTGATTAAATTAGTACTTATAATGTATTTTTATAAATTATTATAAATTATTTTTATTATAAATTATTTTTATAAATTATTATAAATTATTATAAATTATTTTTATTATAAATTATTTTTTCTGAAAACTGGAATTTGTTCATACTTGTTTTAATGATTTTACATCAATTTTTAAAATTTCATGGGATATTGATGTATGCCTTAAACTTCAATTTACTTGCAGAAGAAGTTATTACTATGCTGATTATCTGTGACATTAATTTTCACCAAAGTTCAATATCTAATAAAAAAGAAATTTATCAATGCGAAGAGATGGAAGCATTTAAATATCTTTTTAAAATGTAAATTTAATAAATAAATAATGTAAAAATAAGTAATATAAACTAGTAAATAGAAATTGGTAAGTGGAGAAAATTTTTTTATTCTTCGATTAATAAGTACATTTAAGTTGCCTATGATTTTAACATAGCGTAATGAACAACCTAACGATCAAAAGTAATTATAAGGCAATTATAATTGACTTCCTGTATTTCAACAGTGCAAATTACCTTCCAGGAAGACTTTTCATAAGTAGTGGGTCGTATTCACGTATCATAAGAAAAGAAGCTTCCTAACATTACATCCAAAACTTCCCAAATTTTCATCCCAAAATTATCCATTTACTGATGTTCACTAGTGATTGGAATCGAGCCCGAAACCTTATGCTCCGAAGGGCGATGTCCTACAACTAGGGCATGGTGGTCTCATTCCGTATATGATTTGTGTAAATTGGTCATTTGCGTAATCTATTCCATTTTCTTATAAATTTGAAGTATATCATCGAAATCTACGGCACTTACTCCAACAGATAATTGGAATTTATTGAGTATGTTTTAAGAAAATCCTTATTTTCCTTTTTGAATTTTTTAATATTTTCTTATACAGTTATACATATCCAAATAATATCAACAGAATTTCTACCTAAAGCAAACTTTAAATTGATAAATATATTACTTAAGACACAAAATATCCAGAATCCTTACATTATTCTCTGAAAAAGTCTTTCGTAGACCATCACATATGAATTTAATAAAAATTAATTTTCTCTCTCAGAATTAATTTTAGTTTTGAAGGCATTAAGTTTGCATCAGACAAAAGCAATAGTTCAAAATATTGCATTGTTTTTGGTTCATGGAATTTTGTTTTTTTTAATGCGTTTCTTTCGCAAATATTTAGGTCAAGGTAACTGAATGTAATGACATTCAAAAGGATATTTTATAATATTAATTTAGGAATTGTAAATATAGAGTATAGCAAATCCTATTTAAAAAAAATATCAAATGTAAAAATTGCACTCAAAAAAGTTTCAAAGTTTTTGAATCTATTCAATATTTTTATGACCAAATTTTCATTTTGCAAAGGATATGTATGAGGATATTTTATTGTTGTTGTTGCCTTGTGCCAGATGGCAATATGAGGTGTGCTACTCCACTTTTCCAACTTTTCCTTTTAGCGTGGAGTTCTTCTTCCTCGGTACAAACATGCCATACTTACCTATTTATAAAATATATAACCATTCAGAACCTATTTATACAAGAAAAGGACAAAGACAGGAGAGAGTTCATCCATCCAAAAACCAAGATTCTAATCCAAGAGCTTCCCTATCCTCATTCAAGTATATGCTGACCACTGGACAGAAAATGTTTTATTTAAATTTAAATTTGCAAATAAATGAACCAAATGGAAACTACGGTGCATTTATTTTATCTCTGAAATTAAGTTATAAAATTTTAATAACTTTTAAATTCAATTTAAGAAAAATATTTTTTGCAATGGAAAAAAGGCAACGATATTTTGAATTTTAATAATATATTTTTAAAAGTAAAATGTTTAAAATCATTCATCAATTATTGAAATTGCCAATTATATTGGGAATATATTACTTCTAATTTTTGAGTGACATATAATCAATAATATAATTAACAATATTTTTTCAAATTGAAAATCAACTAATGAGTTACAACGTATGAAAGTAACTTTATACTTCAAAATAATATATAGTAAAATTTTTCATTTTTGCAAATTAACGAAACGATATATTTTCAAAATTGAGTTTTATGCAATAAAAATATGAAGAAAGTATAAGAATATAATATATGCACAAATGTTGCAACTCTATGTGAAAACCTTAAAATCACTGCTTGATAAACTTTTCTTGAATTGAAAAATATTGTGTAAGTATATAATTAATACCCTTGCATTAAATATAAGTGGGAAATTAATGATTATACGTTTATACTTAATTTCCATTTAAATAAAATTATCTGTTCTGATTTATACTTTCATAGTAATGAATTTTCTTAAAATAAACATATTATTTCTGAAATAATGCACAGTTCTGAATTTATCTTATATTTAGGAATAATGTATTATTATATTTAAATAACATATTATTGCATATTACAGAAATATACATTATAAAACAATAATATGAATTTAAATGTACTTTACTTAAAGTTACTCTTATATAAAAGATGCAAAACTCATTTTCTTAAACACAATATTCTTAGTTAATATTTGAGTTTAATGTTACTCAATGTTTTAATGGATGAACAAATTTGAATTTAAATATTTTTAATCTTTTAATTAAATATATTTTGCTATTTTTATATATTTTGTGTAATATATTATATAATTGTAATATAATTTGTTATAATGTGTATAATATAATATAAATTGTGTAATATAATTAGTTAATATTTGAGCTTAATGTTACTCAATGTTTTAATGGATGAACAAATTTGAATATTATGTTTAGATAAAAAATTAATGTTTAGAGACGACGCTTTTATATAGATTCTGTCTCAGCATTCTTGCATTTCAGTACCAATTTTTATTAATGAGGACACGAGAGATTTATAGATTTCTTGCTTTTTTACTGCAGAGTCCAACGTCCATAACATGTCCCCTCAATAGACAAAGCGCGAAAGATGTATAAATAATATTTAAATGTCTTTTAGTAACTAAGACATTTTCTATTTGATGTCAGAATATTATCTAATCATTTACAAAAAAAGTTCTCAAATGTCCTTCCCGATAGGCATGCATATTGAAAGCAGAAACTTAACAATTAGCTCTCGTTACTCGACGATGACTAGAATTATATTCTTCGGAGTTTACTGACTCTGGATTTGATTCCAAACACTTTTGTATAAATGAACGTAACTGTTTCGCTGTGACTTCGAAAATCACATCGAGTAGAAGTTTGGGAAATTTCCAAGTTTCTCTCCTTACGACTTGTATTTACAGTCCAAAATCTGTTGAATGTTCTCCCAGAAAACAAATACGCCATTAAAATATTAAAGAAGTCTTACAAAAGCTCCCAACTCTATCAAAAACATTTAATTAAATTCATTTATCAAATTCTTAATTGAATAATAATTTATAATAGAATATACTTATTTACATATTTCCCATGATTAGTAGTTAATGAAACATTTGAGCTAATAGGAATTTCTTTATTTCCACACATATGAATGTTCTTATATATATACATATAATAGGCAATCCTAGATTAGGTAAAATTTCTTATTGATAATAATTATGTTTATTAATGCATTATTCTTTCGCTTCCTTGAATATTCTCATGCGGTGCGAGTCATTTTAGGAAACTTTAACCATTACATTGTCATTGATCATAATTTTACCACACTGGTTGAAGCGCCTCAAGAAACGATTGAGTCAGCTGTGTTAACTCTTATATCAAAATATCTGAGGTAAATCGTGATTAATGAAGAATTTTGGTAAAAGTTATCATATTCCCAAGGCCAATAAAAAAGAATTGAATTTGCATTAAGATTATAATTTCATATTATCAGTCATTATAAGCGCAACTTCAGTTGGGAAGGAATTTAAGTAATCATAAGCAATAATACTAGACCAATAA
Source organism: Latrodectus geometricus (assembly GCA_026290005.1). Taxonomy (NCBI): domain Eukaryota; kingdom Metazoa; phylum Arthropoda; class Arachnida; order Araneae; family Theridiidae; genus Latrodectus; species Latrodectus geometricus. The sequence continues at coordinate 3,013 of JAPDSC010101910.1, read as the reverse complement.
TTTTTAATTACCTGTTTCTTTACATAAATTAATCATAAATGCAATGCTTCTATAAATATCTTAACTATAAAATCTTAAACAATATTTTGAATTTCAAAATTTTATTAAATATTTTACTACCAACATTTTTATGTAAAGAATAACGTTTTTAACAAATGACGAAATATATAATTAAAATAAAATAAAAGTTTTTTTTTCCTACATAGTAAATGGTAAGATAATTCACATCAATACCTAATATAAATCTTTCAAACTAAATATTTACTTTCTTAAGACTTCAGAAGGAAAGTTTTAAGAAGTTTGATATCACAAGATATTTAATTACTTATAAAAATTTGAAAAAAATGTAATGTAAAATACTTGATTTTCATAAAGAATGACATAATCCTGTCTTAACCAAATAAATTTTAATTCATCAATATTTTCATAAATATTAATTTAATTTAAATATTAATTTAATATCAAATATAATTCAAAATATTAAATTAATATTCAAAATATAAATATTAATTTAATATTTTGAAATTTATTTTAATATTTTAAATTCATGTAATAAACATTGTTTGTGATAACAAACCTGAAAACAAGTTTAAATATGATATATTTTTGTAAACAGATTTCTACAAGGAATAAACTTTGTTTTTTTTCACATTTTAGTTGCATAAATGTAATAATCTATGATTCATAGAAGGAAAAAAGCTGTATTATTTTGTTTTAATTGTATAACAGTTTGACTTGGTTTTTTATTATTTGCGATAGCAAAAAATTAATTCTGAAATATTCTGAAGATACTCAAAATTTTATTTACTTGTTAAAATATTTTAAGTGTGCATTATTTAAATTAATTTGAAATTAAATTTCTCAAATGAAGTTAATCCGTTGTTACGTTGTGAACATTCTGCAAAGAATAAATTATTTTTAAAAGTTTTTAAGGAAGATATTCATAGTTGTTAAAATATAAAGAAAATCCTATTTTTTGCAAGAGAATTTGTCTCTAAACTGAATCTAATGACTTAATGCCAGATATATAAGATGTTCACATTCAATAAATCTTTCCAGATATTGTTGCTAATTCAAAATTCTTGTGTTCAGGATGACTTCATAACATAAGAACAAAGCATTTATTTCAAATTTCATATTTGTCTAATGTTACTTCTAGGCAAGAATAAGAGATGTATTTCTTTCAAACTTACAAAATTTCAAATGAATGGGAAGAAGATGGATTTTGATAAGTGAAATTTAGAAATGCGTAATATATTTATTTAAAGAAATTTTTACACATGAATTTTTTTTACTTGTATATTAATCTTCATTGACTTTTCATAATTTGTTGTGATGAAAATATATTTATATTTTCCAAATTGCTGCGGTCTATTGAGATTATATTTTAATCATTATTATTGATTGAAAAACATTTGGTATTTAAAGTTATGAAAATTTATTTATAAAGTTGTTGCCTCTCAAATTCAAGAATAAATTCTAATTTTCTACAAAGTAGAATCCATTCTTGAATTTACTCAATATTTTAGAACTAAAATACTCTTGAATTCCTTCGTAGTCTGAATTATAGAGGTAAATTATCTTACATATTTTGCTTAGTCTTTTCTTAAGAATAAAATCTTAATTCCACATTTTTGATTCCAAGCAATACTGGACAACTTTCAAATACTACTTCAATCTTTTCGTTTTTTATATTAAAATTTGTGTAGTATATAAATGTAAAAACAGAATTTGTGATATATTTCTTATTCTAAAATAGTTTATAACCATATTTTAGGAAGACGTTCTCTCAGACACAAATAATAACATAGTTATGTAACAGTGATAAAAAAATAAAATAATTGTATTATGCTCAAAAAAGCTTTTGGCAACAAAAATACAATAGTATAACAGAACTGTACACCAGGTATGCAACAATAATTAAGTTTGAGATTCAAATTACGCCAATATATAATAAAAAAAATGTTACTTAGAAGTTTCTATTTCAAAATATTTTAAAGCTAAATATTCTCATGAAGTAAGCAAAACGTTTAGTGGAGGAAACTATGAGGCATTTAATTTATAATACTCTCAATAATACTCTAGCAAAACAATACCTTTCTGGTTCTTTCTGAAATAAAGCTTTGATCATTTATAATTCATATAAATTAAAGAAACATTTCTTTAGAAAAAAACAATGTGAGAAGATGTTGCAGACGTAAACATTTTATGTAGTCTATGTCTGGATATAAATGGAAGATATGTTATCTACAAAATAAGGTACAGGGAATCACAGCAATGAAGTTACACTTATTATGACTTTAATGAATTTCTAATTACTTTCCTTGTAATAACTCACAATGGTATTGTCTTTTCATAATTTCCCTAGCTGGGCTTATCATATTTCTTAGAATACAATGCATTATTATCTCTTGGACTAATACATAATATTCAAAAATAACTTGCGAACAAAAGAAAGATTAAAGTTAAATATTTGCTGAAATTTTTCTAAAATTTTAAAGTTTTTGTGATAAATAAAAATAATTTTTTTTTATTTAATATAGAATAAAATCGACCTCTATAAAGCATTCATTTATATAGTTTAGTTATTACCATGGCAATCAGATGGAATCATCAACATTTTGTTAAAATATTTTTTATATTTTTTTACTATTGAGAAAATTAGAGGATCAATACTAAAGTTTGATTTTATTCTCCTGTTATTAAGATAGAATGCACTCAGTTGTTGATTGAACAGAGGTAATCAGCTGAGGGAGTTCGAATAACTTATTGGTAATAGCTTTGTTCTTTTACTCATAATATTCACTTTGCAATAACAATTTTAGATTTAATAACACTTTTAAAAAGATTACATTTCAGATGAAATATCATTAGTTACACATGTGATATAAATATATTAGATTTGTGCTCCAAATTTAAAGATTAGCTGACTAATTTACAAATTCTATTTTATTTAACATGTTATGTCGTATTTCGTATGTTATTCTGTAGTATGTCATCAAATTAATTGATA
>JAPDSC010101907.1:0-41500 GCA_026290005.1 Latrodectus geometricus | reverse complement strand
ACCATATTATCAGCAGTACATATTTTTGACAGTTCACCAAAAAAAAAATTGCTGCGAATTATACAATGCTTTTTTTCCTTTTATTCGAAAAAAAAGCAGTGCAGATAATATGCCACTGGGGATTATATACAGGAAAATATGGTAATCTTTTCATGATGCAAACACAATAGACGTCTTTGTTTCCACCACTACCTTCACATCTTTGTCTGCCACCTTTGTTTCATTTCTTCCTTTATCATTGTTTTCTACAATGGTAATATTTTACAATGGTATCAAAATTTCAAATCTTATTGAAACACATGCATTTATAGTTAAAATTAATGAATAATGAAATGTATTAATACTGAAACTGTCTGCTCATTTTGAGATTAGGTGCAGTAATAAATAAGAATGAATTATGTGAATATTTATATAAATGCATGATAATTCATTTGTGTCATATGTTCTTACACCCCCCCTTTTTTTTTTGCAAATTGTCCTTTCCCCGTTTTTCAAAATGCAGTCTACAAATAGTTAAATGTATGTTTTCGTTTTTCGTTCGGCCCATAAGACTCATTGATTTAAGTGTAAATAAAAAAACTTTAAATACAAATTTATAGCTGTCCCTTTTGTGTATTTATTTTATGCTCACTATTTACACTTTTGTAGGCTATACATTTATCCACACCCTTCTTATCTGCTCTGTACCATCAGCATCCCTTTTTCTAGGTCTTATACTGCCCCTGATAGTTGTAAATGCTTACAAGGGATGCCATCACTTATGCTGTGAACCTGTGATCTGTATCGATACACATATCTGCTTGTATATATACACTAACAGAAAAAGAATCCCAACACTAAGAACAAATGATAAGGGAATGAAAGTGTTGCAATACATTTATCTAAATAATATATTTAATTTATTACAGTTTCAAATTCACAAGTGGAAATAGATGCAAGTATAACCAATGCACATGCTATTATATTAATATCCAGTGTACTCACTAGAAAGTTAAATGCAAACATGATGTTGTAGAGATGATGTTAGTTTCTGGTGTGGAGTTCCAGTTTTTTTTGTCTGGTGTGAAGTCTTGCATTAGTAATACAGAAGATGACTATTGTTGGTTGTGAATGATGTTGGATTTATCTAATGATGTCCTATACATGTCGATTGGTGATGAATGTGATGATGTAACATGCTTAGAAACATGTTAACACAGGAGCATGTTATAGTACAACACCAGATTGAGAGCAAGTATGTTGGAAAATAATGCCTGGAATGCTTTTGATGAATGGCAGCAAAACAGATTGAACCACTAAACTGTCATTAACATTATTTTGCAGTTAAGCTTTCAATCAGCAATTAGGATGTGTGGGATAATTATAAGAGAATTACTGTTGTAGAAAATTGTTCCCTGGACTAACTCCCAGTGTTGGTCCTTTGTATCTATGCTGCAGACAGGTTGCTTGCAGGTGCTCACATGACCTTCTAACCAATATGGCTATCACAACACCAAGGCAGTACCAACTTTCATCAGCAAACAACAGATCTTCACTTTGTCCTAGAATGAGCTCTAACTTGATACCACTTGTTTCTCAAATGGCATTGGTTTGTGAAATGTACACTATTGGCTATCTAGGTTGTAACTATTTTTGAAGTAACCAATTTGTCAGTTTGTACTGTTCCTATCATGCCCATTAAAGCTCCAATATCTGTGCAGATGCTATACATTTCTTAGATAAGATTATAAACTGATAAGATTTTTTTTTCTGAATTGTGAAACTATGAATTATTGGACATAGTCATTTTAAATTTTGATACAATATAACTATAATTAATATTTTAACTGTAAATGAAAAAATATCTATGGGACATGCATTAAATATGCTTTAAATAAAATTCAATTATTTGCTTTTCTTTTTAAATGCTCATAAATTTTAACTTTTTAAAAAAATTAATTTCCAGTACTAAGTATATACATACTTCAAATTTTAGTAATAATGTGACTAAATTTCTTTTGCATGTAATTATTTATTATGTCAAAATAGTTAAAGCTTTAAACACACAAAAAATCAGATGTTGTAGAAAAACCTTTTGAAATTTTATTCTGAAAACTCAAAATATCTATGATATCTACATGTACATGATGATATATAAATATATAATCACTGACTTGACAGTGTTTGTAGCTGTAGGTCTCAGTTTAACTAGCCACCATGTGCAAAATTGACCATTAAACAACAAACATGCTTTCTAAGGCCTTAATTTTTATGAATTCACCCCATTTCTTTAGTTTTTCCTATTGCCTTTAGTTTTTAATTTATAATCCCAAATTTTATCAGATCCTTTTAAGTTTGATATCATACTAACTCTTGGTCTTCCTCTGAGTCTTGATTCTGTAAGATTTTCTTTAAGAAGCCTTTAAAGTCTACTTTTATTTCCAATCTTTTAACTTGACCTAGCTCTATTAGATACTCATAATTTTCATGACTGTCTGATTACTTGTAAAGATCAGATCTCTTCATTTTTGATTCTCCATTCTCTCTATTAATGTATTTTTCTGAAAACCTTGCATAAAATCTTTCTCTTTCATTCCCTCTGCACTCTTCACATTTTTTTCATATTTCAAGTTTCAGAACAATGTAGAACCATAAGCTTAATAATATATAGATTTGAGAATCTTTGATTTTCTGCTTAAGTATAATGATCTTTGCAGCTATTGTAATGCATAATAGTATTACTTATGTGTATATATATAAGGGCAGTTTCATTAGTCTGCAATTTTAAAATGGATTCTGCTCAGATCATACTCTTATTATGTATTTAACTTATTACTATCTATCCTAAATTGCAAATTATATTTTTAATAATCTGCATTCTGTTCTATTTAAAAGCAAATAATTAATGTGTTTGTCTTGATTAGAGAGAAAGAATTTTGTTTATGAAATATTTTTTGCGTGGATAAAAAATTACCAAAACTAAAAATAAGTTGAAAAATATTTTGGGAATTTTTCTCCCTCACATGTTATGGCTTAGAAGTAGTTAATGGAATTTCATAGAGTGGCCATAGGAGCACAACAAATGTAGAGTGTCCTGGGTATCCAATCAAAGTCACAACTGAAGAAATGATAATTAAAATCCAAGATATAATGTTGGAAGACAGCTGCGTAAAAGTTAATGAAATTGCTAAAATGGTAAACATATCAAATGAACATGTATTCAATATTTTGCACAAACATTTGGACATGAAATGTTATCAGGTAGATAGGTGCTGTGATTGCTGACTGTGAGCTTGTGAAACCACTCTCAGTATTTAAACAAATTCAAGGCCAATGCAAGTGAATTTATACTGTGTTATTTTACAGTTGATGTCACTTGTATGCATTACTTCACACCATAAATGAAAGAACAGTGTAATAAGTGGATTTATAATGAACCTGCTCAGAAAATGAAAAAACTGTTAAACTGTAAAACTGTTTTCTAGAACTTAAAGGACATAATATACATTGACTATAGAAAAGAGGAAACAAATAACCAGGTAGTGTTACGTTGATTTATTATGATGTGCCTGCTCTCTCATCTGCAATTGCTACCATTAAATTGGTTGAATAATGCTATGAATTGTTTGCTCATCCTCCCTACTCTTCTGACCTGGTTTCTTGAGATTTTTTTTCTTTTTCAAAAATTTAAAAAGATGCCTTGGTGGAAAAAGATTTTCTTTAAATATTGAGATCATTAATGTCACAAATGGCTCCTTTAATGTGTTTCAGAAATCTTAATTTTATAAATGAATTAAAAACATTATATCATCTGTAGAAAAAGTGTCATGAAAAGAGATTGTTGAAAATTAAAATGCATTTTGGTATATTTATATATTGATTTTTTCATTTCATACTGCTTTAAATATATTACACAGACTTACCAAACTTCTCTTGTCTATATATATATAAAATGTATATATATTTATATATTTTTGTGTGTATGTAGTTATAAAAGGATTTTTTTACTGATCTTTCTCCCAGTTTAAGGTTGTAAAAAAAATATGAATATTCAATAATAGAATTGTTTTGCATATGTTAAATAATCATAACATTTTTAAATTTTAAAAATTTGGTTTCATAAATAGCAGCCTATAATTCATTGCTTTTTGTATCTGCAAGTAAATGTGTATTGACTCGTCGATATATATGATTTGTTATTTAAAGATTGAACCTTGACATGACAGTGACAACTATACCTATCCAACTAGCTGTCTTTAATATTATGAAGTAAAATTATTTGTTTTTAGTGTTTAGAATAAAGAAATCAGTTATTCATTATTTACTTCGATTTTAAATTTGATTTTGTGTGTATTAATATAAATTTCAAGTGTAACAATGCCCAAAATTACATATCAATGAATTAACTATTACATCTTTCATTTACTCTAAAATTATTATTTATTTGATATATACATACACACATTAGTTGAATGAACCCACTTCTTTGTGTAAGTTATGTTACATCTTGTTCAATAAATTTGGAGTTGACACTTGGACTTATATATACTTGCTTAGTTTAAATTTTTCCTTGGAAAATTGTATACTGTTATATCAGGGATCTTGCCTAGTTATGGCTAAACCAATGATTTGTGCGCTAACCTTCAATCCCATAATTTATGAGTTCATTTCTGTTCTTGGCCTTGTATGTTTGTTATGGTTCAGAATTTACTTTAAACTGTATGTCCCATTTAATTAATCTTCTTGTGCAAAAGATGATCCTTGAGGGACAAATCAAATCTGTTTAGTCATGGACTGAAAAGGCAAGGATTAAATGATTGTAATGAAAGAGATCTAATGCTAATAAAATAATATCCAATACTAGAACATACATTAGATATTTTTGGTGTACAACATACTAAAATAGCAAATATCAAAAATTAAAAATACTGTTTAAGACTGAATTTTTAGATTAAACATGAAAACGATAAATTCTACAGTTTAATATGAGTGTGTTGGATACTTTAAATTCTAATATGTAATTATGAATTAAGTTATTAAATTAATCCAAAAAAGGAAAAAAATCCAGAAGCAGAACTTTTAGGATTTTTTTCTATGAAACATTTTGAAATGAACAAAATCAAAGGTTTTAAAAATCGTTTTTGACTAAAGTTTACATTTAAACACTTACAGTTTTATTCATAAAAATGACAAAGAACAATTATAATAACAATTTCATTCACAAACTATGTTACATATGCATTAATTTTTTTAAAGAATGCTAATAAATCTGTTAGGATAACTAAAATAAAAATTAGTCCATGATGTTTTAAGTCACTGAATTCGAGCAAAAATTTATTTACAGGCAGTAAAATATAATTTATTTCTTACAAAGAACATTAACAGAGGTGTAATAATAAAAATAAAAATTTATGTATAGAGAAACTTGCTATTATAATTATTGTTTAAATCATTTGTATAGAAAATGCTATGGAAAAACTATTTTTATCATCAACACATTTTAAATTATGAACTGGAAAGATAAATATATAATTAACGTAACCATAAAAGTATCAGAACTTATATTAGTTCATTTTTCAATCTCCCATGCTGAAATAAATAGAAATTCAAAGAATTAAAAAAAAAATCACTTCTGGCTGAATCCTCACTTTAAACATGAAATAAATAAAAGTTCTACCTTGTAACAAAAAAGAAAATATACATTACAAAGCAGATTTACCAATCAAGGTATGAATTAAAAATATAAACATTAAACATACAATGAAATCAGAAGCAGAATATGATTAAATTAAATGATATATCTAAATTAAATATTTTTTTTTGTATACAGCATACCAATATAAAAGAAGAGTTAAAAAAAAAAAAAATTTTGGCTGAAATTTTAGTTTAAATATGAAGCTCTGCAGTTTAAAACATAAAAGTATACACATTACAAAATAATTTAATTATCTTTTTATAAAAGTGTTTTACTCTTTAAAAAATGTATAGATTAACTGAAAACAAATTGAATGAGGTGTATGATTCTTGAAAACTCTTTTTAGTAAAGAAGTTATTGAATATTGAAATTCCAATGTATTTTCGACTAGAATTATTTTCATCCACTTTCCATTATATTTCTGACCAGTGATAACTAAAAGTGAAAACCCATTTGCTAAACAGAGCAAAAACAATATTTTTTTCAAAATTCAAAGAAAATGGAAGAAAAGGGGGTAAAAAAACAATTATACCATGAAAATATAGAATGAAGGGGATCTGATGCCATCAACATTTTTTCACCACTCCTAGTGATATCACCAAATGACAATTTTAAAATGAGGGGGACAAAAAAACCTTTCTTATTAAAGCAAAAGTGTTCCAGAGCAGAATATCATTTTGCTTAAATTAATTACATCACATCATAAGCAATTTTCAAAAAAGCTCAAATCAGTATTAATTATATTTTAAATTAATTACAACTGTTATATTCAAAATTTTAAATTGAAAGTTTCTATTTTTAATCGGCCAGAGACCTACATCCTAATATGAATTTTATATTGTGTCATTATTTTCAGTTTTATGTGAGGCAAAAATTAGGTAGACAAACAGAATGATTTTTTTATGTTTAGATGGGTGTGTGGATAAAAGAGGAGGATTTAAAAGCCAGATATAATACATATGTACACTGGCCTTCAAAAGTTAAGGGAACAACTGGTCTTTTGCACCTAATTTACACATAAATGAATGTAGAAACACCAAATTTTTATGAAATTTGCATAAAACAGATGTGTATTAATTGCAAGATAGATGTTTTCATAAGGAAACCATTACTTTTTTTATGTAAATCATATTTACAAAATAAAAAAAATGGAATCTTGCTAGAAAACTACTTTTGTAAGAATAATAAGATTTTTAAATCAATTAATTTATTGTTTATTGATATGGAAAGTGAATAGCAGACATATAGTAAGCTGTTTTCTTGCTCTTCTACACACCTTGGAGGAGAACTTAAAGCTGCAACCTGTCTGCCATAATAGTCAAACTAATACTCTCTGGGATTCTGATCTGGAGATAAAGCTGGCAATTCGATTCACCCCCAAACCCAGATTCTCAAGATATTCTTCAACAACTACTGCTAGATGAGGTCTTGCCTTATCATCCATTTGATAGATCTATCCATAGATAGTTTTCCAGCTCTCCTAAAAAACTTGGAGAACTTAAAGGGGCAACCTATCTACCAATCGCAAGGTAATTTCACAGATACTCTACAGGACTCAGATCTGAAGATAGAGCTAGCCATTCCATGTGTTACGAATACAGACTCTCAGAATATTTCTCGTCAAGTACAACTTGATTGTTTGTGCTTTATCATCGAAAAAAAAGAGAATCATTGCCAATTGCAATGGCATATAGGTGGATATATGAATCAAGTATCTTATACCAATGTCTCACATCAGTCGCAGTATTATTCCTCCAATATAATTCCTCACTGGAATATAGGCAGGTCATTTTGATCATTGAGTGAGATCTCAGCCCAAACCATTATTCTATCAATACAGCTGTGTCTTTCCACAATAATATATTGATGGTATCTGATGCTTTGTTTGTTCCAGATCAGCACACATCCTGAATCTCTTTTGTGGGAATTTCAACTTGTCTGAAAAAGTATAGAACTCCGTCGTAGTGATCTAGGAAACGTATTCTCTTACCGAAGATAAATGGGCTGTTCTGTCTTCCAGTGAGGGGAAACAGACAACTAATCACCTTGCATAGAAACTTGTATGAAGAAGATGCTTTATATCATACTAGTGGATATTCTTCTCCCTAATGATACAGAGTGGTCTGAAACTAACTTCGGCACAAAAATGCCCTTTTGGGCTTAAAGAGCTATCAAACAGTGATCTGCAGGTATTGTAACTCATGGTTCACTTGAAACATGTTTTCTGGACACAGAAGATTCATTTTGATATTGATTCCATAGATAGTTGACCACATTATAGTGCCTGTGTCATCCTCATTTCTACCCATTCGACTGCCTGCCACTGTAATAAATGTTGCAAGCAACTTCTCACAGAAATTGCAAGACCTCAGATTATTTTCAATGAATCTACTATCAAAAGATGTTTGCTTGCTTTTCTCTCAGTCATATATACTTTTTCTTTTCTGTCAAAAAAGTGGTAATTTTGTATCAGTTTACACAAGTTTATTTTTATTATTTATATAAACTTTACATTTTATTGTTAGTGTTATTTTTTTATATTGAGCTATGAAAAACATGTTGTTCCTTGAATTTTGGACGCCAGTGTATATAGATATGCATACAAACATATAATTTTTGTCTATGTATATCTACTTTAAAAATCATTCCTTTGTTACTTGAATAAAAAGGATATTTCATAATTTTTTGTTCCTAAAAATTTATAAGTTAAAAATATTTTATTTATATTTACGACTGCTCATACTAACGAACTGTTCTACAATTATTTAACAGTAATAAGATGTGTTTTGAAGTATAAAAATGTTGTGGAAGATTAGATGCCAATCTATATTGAAGATATAGATTGGCATATTATGAACAATTATTTTTTATAAAAATATCTTTTGATAAAAAAAAAAAATTCAAACAATGATTGAAAATAAATGGTCAATTCTGAAATATACCATTAATTAATTCTTTTGTTATCATATATCAAATAATCTCATTTCTGAAAACTTGTAAGGGGTTTAAGTTTTGAATGTCAAATATTTCGTGAATGAAACTTTCATAAATAGTAGACTGCACCAACATTTTGCAAATTAAAATTTACCAATACCAGCCTGACTGGCATGAATGTAAGAGTGCAACATCCATTTTTGATTGTTCTAAAGTTAGTTATTGGGATTGAAACTGGGACCTTTCAGTCTGGAGTGCCAATCTATGACCACTTGCTCATATTATGATCTATGAGTTAATTGTTTGATGAAAGCATTCCTCATGTAGGTGTCTGTCCAATTAACTTATGCAAATTAATATCCTACTAAATTGTGGCAAAACTTTATGCTTTGAATTAATGGCTACTAAATTCAATATTTTGTGTAAAAATTTAAAATCTGAAAATTTCTGAGAAAACCAATTTTGAGCTTGTGTGTAAATTCATAAATTACCACATATTTTTTTATTCAATAATTATTTTAACTTTACTCTTTTTGACTGAAGATTCCCACAGAAAGTGTATTTCTCCTATTTCCCTGCTAAGGGAACACAAAATAAGCTTTTAACTACTTTTAAATAAAATAGTTATAATCTGACTACTTGAGTAAATTAAAATTATACATCCACATTCATTATATCACTTAAATTGCAAAACTCTGAATTTGAAGCTATAGTTTTATCCAGGAAATTTAAAGTGTACTTACTTTCTACTTAGCATAATTCAGTTTAAAATTAGATAAGCATGCATTTTTATTTCACTGTGAGAAATTTTATATAGTACAAATATGAATTCTTATTTCACTTGGAAATTTAACATTACTCAGAGCAACTAAAAGCTGTACTTGTATTATTTTTTTAACTAATTATATTTATTAACTTTTGCTTTTAGAGAAATTTCAATCTCTGAACATTTTCATTGTTATTATTGTCTTTTTTAGTAAGAAGTGTGAAGAAAGATGAACGTGCATATTATGAAGAATTACTGCGATACAGTCGAGAACATTTGATGCTTTATCCTTATCATTTATCAGATTTCATAGTAACTGGTATGCGTATTACACCATTTCAGTACTATATATCTATGATGCAGGTATTTTTGCTTTGTTATATTTTTAATTTTTTTTTTAGTTTTAATTGTTTCAAGTAACGTTTTTTGTCAAGGCTTTTTCAATTTTCAGGATTTAATGGAGCAAGAAAAAAGCTATGATTCTCTCCCAAATTTTACTGCTGCTGACTGTAAGTAACATATTTTGATGTAATAACTTTCTTCCATATTTGGAAAAGCAATTTGTTAAAAATTGATCACACACTTTGCATTAGTGTATCACACATTTAGCATTCATGAGTTAAATTTTTTCAAAATCATATTTTTTAAAGATTAAAACAATCATTTATTAAAAGAAATAGTTTTCAATTAAAACTTTTTATATTTTCTTCCTCTATTACATTACAAAGCTAGTTTTAGTTAAATTGAATAGCTTGTTGAAATATTTCAAAAATTGCTAAAATATTAAAAACTTTATAAGTATTTAAATAATAATTTGCTGTTTTTAGTTTCTTCTTTATGACATCAAATTACTATGTAAATATTTTCAAGTTATTTTATTGTTGACATATTAGAAATAAGATTTTTATGCTTGAAATAATGTGCCTTTATATACATTATTCATGAAAGTTTTATTTTTTTTTAAATATCTATTGCTGGAGTATAAATTCAAAATTATCGACTTGCAATTTCATATTTAAATATTCAATATATTTGCAGTAAATAATTGTTTAAAAATAATTTTTATTGTATTTATTTCTAATTTTAGATAACATATTTATTTTAATTTTATTTAGTTCATTTACATTATTATTTTATCAGTGTTTTTGAAAACTTTTAATCATCAAGATGAATTTAAAGAATTGTGCATAGAAGATTCTTATTAAACCAAATGTTTATTTTTTATTTTGTATAGTTTCCAGTATTTTTTTTTATATCTAGGTATTAAGGAAAATATTTGAATCTGTAAAAATATAAGTCTACAGAATCATGGAATAACTAATTTTTATTGCATTTATTTCTAATTTTATATCATTTAGCAGATTTATTTAATTTTAATTAGTCCACTTACATTATTATTTAGTTAAAGGAAGTATTTCAGTTGAAATTGAATAATTTAAACTTCATGTAATTTAACCTTTTTCACAGAATATCGTTTTTCTTTTTGAAAAATGTAATAAAGAAAAGGAAAATGTTTCTGCATAATTATGAAATTTGTGATAGTTACAGAAAGGAAGAATTTTTTCTGAAAAAACTAGAAAATCAAAAATTTCTTAAAACTCATGAAATTTTTTTAAGCCCATGCATACCAAATTTCTTGGTTAAGGATGCTTAGAATAACATAATTTAAAATTAAATTGTAAGTCTGTGTGAATTAAATTGTGTTAATTATCTGGAATAAAAATTAAGTTCCCCGCGGAATCAGTGAGAAATAATGTTCTGAGTGAATTATCATTTGAATTGCTTGAATCATTAAATTACAAATTTATCTGTTCTACTGTTAGTAAATAAATACTGCTTTTACAAATTTAATGTAGATGTTGATTCTATCATGATTTTAGCAAACTTTGCAGATAGGGCAACAAGGGATTTATTTAGTATTGAATAATACACTGAATCATATTACAATTTTCTTGATACATATTACAATTTTTTAGTACCACTCAATGGCTTTTAATGAAATTTCATTGGAAGTTAGATTGATTTCATATAGAAAAATAATGTTTAACAGGGATAATATCGAATTGTGCATTAGTTTAATTAGACTTTGAAGGTATGAAGCACTAGTTTAAAGTGCAAAAATGATTATGGAAAGATGTGATTTCCACCCCAACAAATACACGGGTCTCACACCATGATTTCGTACCTGATATGTGGATGTTTATGAGGTCTTGTGACAATTAATCTTATACCAACATTGCTTTCAGACCCTTTACAATTCCTTTAGAGGGGTTTTTAATTTTATATCAGTTACTCCTCTAATTTATATTTGTATTTTCTTTCAAAATGATTATCATGTCTGCCAGCATATAAGGCACACCCCTTTTTTATACTATGATAAAACTTTCTTACTGATCATTATTATAAATTTATAATATTTTAATTATAAAGTAATACGTTGTAAGATTTTACTTATACCAATAAGTTTTTCATTCCCTGAATTTTTTCTGTCCCTGAATTCATTTTTCCATTTTTTTGAATACATCTTGTCCCTGAATTCAGTTTTGTTAGAGGGTTATGTTTCCTATTTGTTATAGTTCAAAAATTTTCGTTTTCATGCATGAATGATGAATGGAAGAAATTTCATTTTTGTTTCCATGCCTTTTAGTATACACAATCATATGTAGTTTATTTACTATGTTGTAGCAATGCTGACATTGCTTTTGAGCCATAACTTGCCAACAAAGTTAAGGAAATTAAATTGTAGAAATTTCACATTTAAAATCACTAAAATGGGAATATTTAAATTAATCCTACTGTGCTTGCTGATGATAGCTCACGTGCGTTGACTGAATTCTAAGTAACAAATACTCTCACATTTAGCAAGGAAATAAAAAAATCACGAAACTCTGAATAGAAGAAATTTTTTGAAATGGACGTAATCAAAATTGGAATATTGGCATATAAAATGTACCTCATTTTTCTGAACTATTTTCAAAGAAAAAATGTCTTATATGCTAACAAACACGGTTTGTTTTCTTGAATAGTAACCCATATTCTCTAAGGTCATGCAAGAATTATTTTCAAATTTTATATTTATTGTAACATCCAATGTATTAAATTTATATTTAAAATTTTTGTTTGTCATTCTAAATTTTATTTAAATACATTGTATTGCATCAAAATATTTTTATATTAATTGATATTGTTAAATATCATTCAAAGTGAAGTATTTTTGCACATGATGATTAGATAGCTGAAACAATTATTCTCAGTAATTATAATAATTTTTTCTGACAGTGATTATTGATATTATATTTTCAAATATATTCCAAAAATGTATTGTTTAGCTTGAAAATTTACCTAATAAAAACCAATTTGTTAGTCTTGTTCTTAATAAATATACAAATATCAAAGAATTCTAAATTTCTTGTGATAAAAATATCTTGTTTTTCAAATCTGCTGCTTTTCAGATCTTCAAGCTATTCAAATGGATAGAATATTTTCTTGGGAAGTTACTGTTAAGTTATTGATACTAATGAGACTAAGTTTGTCAGAAGCTGACACATTTTCCAAATCATTTGTAATCTTGCACTGTTTTACCAAATATTTTATATCTGTGCTACTCATATTTTCTGTGAAATTTTGTTTAAAATATGAGTAGGAAAAGAAATTTTTGCATTGAAAATTTCATATTATGAATGTTTATACAAATTTAAAAAAATAAAAGAAGCCAATTTAGTAGCAGGTGCTCAGTGGGTAAAAAGTACTTGTTTGAAATTATAATTGAAGTTTTTAAAAATTGTTGCATTAAGTTTTTGAAGTAACATATCTAGATTCATAACAATCAGTAAAATATTTATGAAAAGGAGCTAGGGACCTCATTTCATGAAGATTTGCTCTAGTATAAAGATTTTGAAGTAATGATTATATACATCTAAATACCCCATTAAACAAAAAGTAATTTTATGTATCATGCAATAAATTATAATAAATTTATAATAAATATCAATTTATAATAAAATATCATTCATTTATTCTACATAATATGAATAATTTAAAAAAATAAAACTTACTGAAATAAGTTATTTTCTCAAATAATTCAATTTAAATGAAAAAAAAAATTATTTTGTCATATGAAACAATTTTTTTGAATATTCAGTGTAATGTAAATATAAGACAACTGACATTTTTTGTTCCAAACCGTTTGAATTTTCAAAATTACTGTACTTTTTCCTTCAAAATTGTTTGTCAATCATAACTTTCCATTTTATAAAGTGCTATCAAAAATGTTTTAAAGAAAATGAGAATTTAATTTGTTTTTATGAGGGAATTCAGAAATTAATTTTCCATGAAAAATGAATACATTCATGTGCAGTAACATTTGCTGAATATCATTAATTTGCTGGGTAGTAATAAATTAATAGCTTCTAAGGCTAGTAATTAATAAATAAAAATTTATCTATGTATCTTTATTTATAATGACTTCTAAATGTACAGTATAATTAACATACATAATACATTTTATAAATGCTTTCATTTTATATTTATCTAGTTATATATTTTTATTTGTAATATGTATAGCTTTCTTTTACTAATATAGTTTTCTTTCTCAAGTATTAAATACTTCGTTATTTTTAAAAAATCATCATTTTAAAGTTTTTAATATTTTTATTTAGCGAAGTATTGTGTAAGCTATTTTTTTGATTAAGAACATGTTAATACCAAAAAAAAAAAAAAAAAAAAAAAAAAAATTGGAAATAAAAGACTTCTAACTATTGTAATTGAGACTAAATTGAGGTAACAATAAAATGTTTGGGAAAAACAAGAAAATGAAATAAAAAAGGACCACTATATAGAAAAAACTTTAATAGTAAAGTTATATTCTTCAATCTAATAATATTTATTTTGATATTTTTGTAATATAGTTTCCGTGTAATTAAATATTTTTGACCATCTCATACCTGTTGGGGTTTTGCTCTTTCTATATGTTTATTTGAATTTCTTGTTTTTTTTAAATGTGTATAAAATTCTTAAACGATTTGATAAGATATGTCATAAATACTTTCCATTTATTTCTGAGAAACAATTTCATTTGGTGATAGCATTAAAAAATATTCATTTTATTTTTTATATAAAAATTTTATATAAAAACTTTTATATAAAAATTACTGTTTAGAATCAATTTTTAAAACTGATCCACTTAAAAAAATTGCTGTATTCAATATTGGTTAAAAAATATGTAAATACAAGGAATAGTTACAATAAACTGTGTTTAAGTAGTTGTCCTAAGCAGAATATTTTAACTATATTCTGCCATTTTGTAAGTAACATTTGTGAGTGTATGTAAAGAAATCAATTCAAATGGAACATAATACATCTTTATGTCTTACTACTTTAATAATCATTAAATAATTGTGTCAGAAGAAATAAATGAAATTTGATTGATCAAGTGTTGAAAATTAGCTGAAATTGTGTTTGGGAAGAACAAAGTAAAAACTGAGGTTAAAAGCCTATTATTTTTCAAGGGTGATTTTCACTTACCATGCTTTGACAATTTTCACAACTGTTTAAGACAATTTGTATGGTATTTTTTGCTAATATATTTAGAGATATGCTTTGATTAATATCATTTTATTATCTAATTATATTTTAGGCTTAAGGCTATTGGGAATTGGACGAAATCAATACATAGAGCTTATGAATCAATGTCGATCATCAAAGGTAAATGGTAATTTTATTTTTCAAACTCATTTGTTTATGGTGGATATTAACTAATCTAATTTGAGATATTTCTATGTAGTATAGTTTCTTTTAAATAAAAATATAAAAGTCAACATATTTCTAAGGCAAACATCACAGGTATCCCAAGTAACGCTGTGAACATTTAAAAAATATTCAAAATTAGATTGATATTAAGTATCATGATTTTTTCCAATGAACATACCATTTAGCAAGGCCCATCTCAATCAAGATATAAACTTTGATAAAATATTTTATGAAATCATAATTTAATGCAAATTGTAATACTGATACATTGATTTACTAATATTTTGTTTGGTTGTCTAAAGATTTATTTTGTTGTTATATTACAAAGGCAATGAAATTGATGTTTTCTTCCTATAAAAAATAGCTTCCCTGTTAAGATAAATTTATTTAAAAATGGGATTTTTCATATTTAATTTTGAATATTAGTTAGGTAATATGATGGAAGTTTATGAATGTAACCATTTTAATAGTTCTATTGTTTTAATTGCATGGCAAATTTATTAGTTTGAAAGAATTTTATATTTATAAAACTTTATAATATTTTAATTGATAGAAATAATATGCTATTTATATAAATCTTTATTGATTATATCTCAACTTGCTGCTGTTTTCTTATAAAATTTGTTGATTTATAAAAGTTTGAATTTACTTTTACAAAGTTGATCTGAATAAAAACCTTTTGATTTCTTTAATTTGTTAAATATATTGGAGTTCTAGGATCAATAAATTAAAAAGCAATCTTTTTATTATGTAAGGTTACTCTGTATAGTTCATATTAAAAGCTAATTCCATGAAGTCAAGAATACCTAGTGTACATTATTGGAATTGGATCCCAATTATAACTTGAATATGCTATAGGCTGTTCCATGTAAGAATTCAAGACTCTTATCCTCACATGGGAAAATCATTCACTCTACTTTTCAATTTATTCAAAAAGTATTTAAAATTTCTACACATATGCTTTTTAATTTCTATGTATCTCAAATGCTTGTAAAAACTGCACATTATAGAAGCAATTCCATATTTTCATAACTTACAAAATAACTCACATTTTAATACTTTTTAAATTGATTTAGTTTTTTTTTTTTTTGATTAGTAGTTGTATTTTTGTTTATTTTATGATTACTTTTTGTGAATAACATTAAAAAGCCGCATTCAGACACTACTTTTTTGCTGTTGCTTACTCCAACTTAATGTTTTTGCCCTTAGCAGCTTAAAAGTACCTTATTATTTTTTTTTTATCAATTTGCATTATTGAAAAAAAAATAGTCCTGAAAGATTTTTAATTTGTTGTGATGAAATTTTAAAAAATTTTATAATTGATCTAACCATTCAAAATTTATAAAAAAAAAAAGTTTTTTTTTCTCTAGATTTTTCCAGCTTGTAAATTTAGTTGAAAATTTTATGAAGCCACCAACCAGTTTCATCATAATAAATTGGTTCAAATATCTATTGAATGACGTACATATTTATATTTGCAAAATCTAATTTTCATGCTGATTTGGTATTTTTAAATTTGCAATTATCAAGTTGGTTGCTACATCAAAATCTCTAGATTTAGATTCGCAACTACTTTAATTTTTATCAAACATTTTAAAACAACATAATTATTTTGATATTCAATTATAATAAAAGTGATTTAATTTTATTTTATGTAAATTTTTATTATATAGAATAATTTTTTATCTTTATATTGTTATATAAATTTATTTTAATTTTATTACTTCAGTATTTAGTAACATCATTTGTCCTAATTTACTTACTCCGAATAAAATCAATTTAAATAATTTTTATTAATTAATTTGTTTATTAAAGTCATTTACTTGCTCAATTTTGTTGCTACATACAATGGTTGCTCTGTCTTGATAAATTAACTTAAAATTAATTATAAATTACTCTTTTAACTGTCATCAAACACACTGATAAAGTGCAAATTAATAATGAATCAATAAATTAGTAACAATGAATCTATAAGGTGCGCTTAAGTTAATTCAGATGAAAATTTTATTCTCATGTGAAAGGTATATAAAATTTTTCATTTTGTATTTTTAGCTTTAAAATTTATTTTATGCTAAATAATTTCTTTATAAAATTGTGTAAAAAAAATAGTTGAGAGAAAAGTAGTTAAGTAATCAATAAAGTTCATCTTTTTAATGATTGAAAAGTGCTGCTGATAGTTAATTCTTAAAGTGGTCTGCATCCATTTAATACACTTTACAAACATTAAAATATAATAAGTACCTGTTTTTTTATAAATGGAAATGTTCTTGTAGAATATGGTAGCTTTATTAAAGTTCTTTGAGTTTTAGATTTGTTTCAAAAGTGTAAAATGTCAGACATCTTAGATTTTTAAAGAGGCCATATTATAGGAGACCATCCAGCTGTATATAGCAGGGGTGGCCAAGACGTCGACGGCGGTCGACAGGTAGACCGCGAAGACATTTTAGTTAGTCCACGCGACCATCCCGATAATGACCTTGGATATTAACAATTTAATTTATGACTTATGATATAGAATCAATGAATTATTTAAAATAAAGATTTACTTTTACGAACTAAGTCTACGAACAAAACTACAGCCCAAAACAAACTGTGCAAAGATTTATGATTTAAAGATTTATGATTTTAGGCGTACGATTTAAAACCTAAAACGGATATGATGAGCGTGACTAAAACATTAAAAAAACTATAGAAAGATAGGCATCACAATTAAGAAAACATGAATGGAGAAACTTCAAAAACATGGAGGAAGAGTGCATCCATAATCCAAACCGAGACTTCGAAGATTTCGCTTAATGCTTACTTGTTTTGTTTGAAGAATTTGAAAGAAAATTCGCTGACTTAATTAGGTTAAAAGAGATACTCAATTTTATGATATTTCCATTTAATAAAAATCTCAACATTGATGGAGTATCTGAAAAAATAGGACATTTAATAGATATCCCATCAGTCACGGTCGAGGAAGAAATTATTAAATTAAGATACGATATATTTTTTTAAATCCAGAGTATATTTATCGATACTGATTTTTGGAAATTAATTTCTGGGGAAACGTTTACAAATATTTACAAATTGATTTTGTATTTGAAATCATACTTTGGATCAAGGTATCTTTGCGAATCTTCTTTTTCAACCATGAACAAAAAACAAACAATGGTCACATTTAACAGATGAACATTTAATTTCGTGTTTATTCATTGCAATAAGCTCGCATCAGCCACAATATGATGAACTTGTCACAGATATACAGGGCCAAATTTCAACTAAACGAAGTGAATAGGATGGTCAGTTTTTGATATATGAATACTTTGATTATTTTCGTCAGTAAATTTTTATTTTGTAAATATTAAGTTTGTTTTAGAAAAATTTCAATTTACCATTTTTTCTTGTTACCGAAAATAAATATGTATGTTAATTTAGCTTTGCCATTGGTAGACAGTCTTCGATTTTTTAAATGTGGAATAGACCCCAGATCTCAAAAGTTTGGCTGCCCCTGGTATATAGCAAGTGTGATTGTAACATTCCAAATTTTAGGGATTTCTAAAAGTGTGGTGCTTAAAGTCATAACACCAGTGTGCATATCTGAAGTCATGAGTGCGTACATCTAGGACAAGCTTACTAAAGCAGACTATTGGACCAAAAAAAAAAAAAGTTTGTGAAAGAGACTTTTGGATATTGAAGCAAATTATGATGTCTGCATGTTGAGAAGACACCTGCACAGGCATGTAATTGTCTCCTTCCAACTGTCAATAATGAAGTTGGAGCTATAATGATAACAGTGTTGTGGTTTTCTGTTGAGTCAGTCTCATTCCTGGAAAAAAGGATCACTGAGAAGAAGTATAGAGAAATTTTAACTGATCTGGTCCATCTTATTTTGCAAACTTTGTTTCCTGTGGGAACCAAAATTTTCTAGGATGATAATGTTCTTATCCATGCTGAAGAACTTGTTCAGTCACTGATGAACTTGAGGGTGAAGTTAAGAATCTGCCTTGGTTCATGCAGTTATCCAGTCTCAATATTATTGTATTGTTATGTTCTATTTTAGAGCATCCAATACAGAATTGATAACCTCCACTGCTATCTTTTTCAGAACTTTCCTAATATCTTGATAAAGAATGGTACAATATTCTTCTAAGTGGTATTCAGCGCTTGTATGAATTGATTTCTTGGTGAATCTTAGCTGTATTATAAGCCAAAAGTGGTCCTACAGCATGTTATTAAAAAATTCTTTAAACATTTAAGATGCTTCAATTTTATATAACCACCTATATTTCATAAATTTTTAGTGTTTTTTCAAAATGTATGAAATAATTAATCATTTGTCAGCATAATTGATATCAAGATCCTTTCATTTCTGACTTTATTTCAGGCCATGAGTCTATTCTTGTTTATTACTTTCTATTAATAATAATTCTTCCAAGTATCCCTTAATGTTAGTCTTTCTTCCCCCTCAGTTGCCTTTGTGACATAACTTATTGTCTTCATATTGTTTAAATGTAGCTATTACAATTTGCTCCATGATCTTTGTGAAACATGTAATATTGGGTGAATGAAACACAGTATTGATTTCCAGATATAAATTCTGTAGAGATTTTGAATGACCATTGTTTAAGATTATTATTGTTCTAAGTTATTTTTCTGAAATTGCTTGACTAAAATCTGAAAAAATCTATGTGTATGAACCTATACATTTTTGGACAGGGAATTTTCTGCCTACAAGGTCATAGTGAGCGATACCTTTCTTTGTAATACACAATCGTTCTGCACTGAAGCAATTGTTTTGTTCATCGACGAAAATACTTAAAAAATAAATTTTAAAAGTATGAAATAAGGAATTGTGTGAAAGGAGAATATATATATATATATATATATATATATATATGTATATATATATATATATATGCTATTAATTATGGCCCACTTTATATGTGTGTATATGTATATATTAAACATCCTTTTTACAAAACTCTTCTGATTTGATAATGCATAAGATATAAATTGTCTTTGTTTTTTTTTATCACTGTATAGTCATTTTTTGAATTTGACAGTTTATTCAACCATGTCTTAGATAGTTTTAAGTGGATATAAAACTATTACAAACATCTACACCAGAGTTGGGACTTGAACCCAAAAACTATTAAATTGATGGTCAGAACAGTAACTAGTCAGCTGTGATCTCCACTAATGTGGTTTAACTAGCTTTCATTTCCAAAAGTTACTGTTGAATGCCAAACAAATTAAACCTACTAATTAGTTATTAGACATATTTGAAAACTACTCTGATCATGCACACAGTCAGAATTCAAATTTTCTTCTGAAACTTACCATCTTGTTGGTAAATGATTTAGTTTCTTATTTTATATGCTAATAAAATTCTTCTTAATCACTATTGTCATATGCTAGTATCTTGATAGATTTTTTAAAAGTTCATGTTCAATATTTAGTGTTATTTTCATATTCATTTTATCTTGTTTTCTTATACAATATAAAAATTAATTTAATTTTCTTTTGATGATTGATTTAAAATATTTTCATACTTATAGAAATTTTTTGGAGTTCGCAGAAAACCCATTCGAGAATTACTTCCTCCAAATCCTGTCTCATCACTTATTATTGAACCTTGGTGGATTGTTTATGTTGGCTATGTTACGGAAGATGATATAAAAGTATAGTGTTTTCATTGCTTTGTCATTTTGTACAAATGATATAAATCAATGTTTAAGCAAAATATTTTTCTTATTTAAAGCTTGGAAAATAGATATTAATTTTGAAGTGCTAATTTTAACTTAACATTTGTATATAATAGTGTTTTAGGTCTTATGATTAACCATCTGTGAATTTTTTTGCTCTTATTATCTAGTATTTAATTTAATAGGCTAGAAAATTTTCTTTATATGATGTTTTTAAAAATAAAATCAACTTTTACTATATAAACTAAATTTTTTAATGGAATTAATTATGATGTTTTTATAGTTCCTTCATCCAATTAAAATTAACTTATTATCTTAATTTTTTAAAAAATATTGTGGGAAAGAGTTTACAAGGGAAAAATAACAAAATATAGGTAGGTAATTGCTTGCTATTTCTAAACACATATTAACAAGAAATCATTCAATAGATCATTAATTATTTTTTAAGTTTGTAATTGGAGATTAATTCCCTTAATTTTTAGAAAATACAGTGTGGTGTTCATATATTTAAAATCAGATTTATATCCGTATGGTGTTTATAAGTTCACTTAAAAAAATGTTTTACAACTAGAATTTGAAGTGCAATATAAAGTTAAGAATTATTTAATATGAGCAACAATATTGATGATATTTTTAAAGATTTCCATGCACTTCATATATATAAAATATCGTATGGTTTATCTTCACTTGTTCAGCAATCTCCAAAAGCAGAAATAATTTAAAAGTTTACATTATTACATCAATGTAAAAGAATTTCCCATTTCCAGTCATAGCAGAGAAGTTTAAATTTTCTTTATTCTGCTTTCGGCAAAACTTGCATTTTGTCAGTTTTTCAAAAAGTCCAAGATTTTAGCCAATAAATAGCTGTTCATCAAAAAAATTTACTTTCTCGGTTTTGGCATCGGCTAATAAACTAATACTTGAAAGTGGTCAGTGCTAAAGCTGTATATTTAAGTTAGTGACTGGAGGTAGGTATATATTGAATACCGATGATAAGACTATTTGTTCTTGCTCGAAGATGACCTGTATTAGAAAGCTTTGCTGTGCACATGGCATGTTAGTATTAAATTTTATATCTTTTTAGATACTCATTGTCATCTAACTGATTGTAGAGATGTTATGTATTAGTATTAATTAAAGTATAATAAATCTCCAATATAAGTAAACATTTCTAGTTATGTTTCATCACTCATGTTAAGTTGCCAAATTTTTTTAAGTTAACTTTTTAGATACCTGCAATGTTTAAGACTTTGTGCTTTTCTTTGAATGTTGGAATGTAAAAATGTGAAATAACCAACAAATATTATTAGAGTTCAGAAATGCTGAAGTTATCACCACATGAAGTAATACAGCAAGAAAATGTTTGTGACGTTCTGATGGATTAGCTCTATTTAGAATTTAATTTCAGTCTTGTTAAGTCTTTTTTATTCAAACAGTGAAAAATAGAAATTTGAATATTTAACATGATATACAGCTTAATAGCATTATTTTTATTAAATATTTGTACATTCGGGAATCTAAGTATATTTTCAACATTTCTCCTTTACGATTTTTGATACATTTATTTTATTTAGTCCTTTTTATATTTTTAATTTTTGTCCTATGTTAACTGATATTCCAAATATCATAAGACGGGTTGATATTTAATGACTGTGATACTTACGATCATTCCAATTGTAATTTCATTTTGTGTGACATTTCCATGCAATTAAAAATTTCTTACCTCAGTTTTTTTTGCAAGTGTGGCTTTATTCTCAAAAATTACAATGCTTATAATGTGTAAAAAAGCTAATTGTAAATGTTTTACAATCATTTCAGATTTAAACTACATCTTTTTATATTTGTTTTAATGAATGCAAATGGCATTAAATGATTAAATTTATGAATCACTGTGTACATTTTGTATCAGAAATAAAGTATTTGCAGGATCTGTATTTGTTAGAATTCTTTTGTAATTTTAAAAATAAATGAAATATCATTGATGATGTTCCTTTAAGTAAACCTAATGTACATCTATTTAGAAAAAAAAATTATATTAGTTGTTAATTTGCAAAAATTTGCACATCCTTGCAAATATATGTGCATGGAGATAGAAAAATCACTTTTGAAAATATATAATTATGTTTTAGATACTTATATTCCTTTAAATGTTACATGTTGCAATTTCTATTGCTTTTTCAATCGATGCATTAGTTGTAAATCAAGTATCTCATGATCTTCAAGAGCCAGAACAAATGTATAATTGTAAAAGAATTTGTTTCCCTTATTTGTAAGCAAAAATTATGAATCTTTACCAATATTTCATATTTTAACTTCATATTAAAAATCAATTTTGCCAGTTCAAGAAATTACTGCAAAGCTATTCATAAGTATATGTCAATTTATATTGTGTTAATTTAGCTGTAATTATCTATAAAATTTTTGCTACCATTTATATAACTGGAAATAATATAATCGTTTGCAATGGTATCTTATATAAAAAGGAAATTCAGCAGTTTAGTTATTTGTTATTATTTAATATGTGTACAATTTTATAAGAAAAAGTAAAATGGTAAAGTTATGAGATGCTTTTATCATTCATGAAAAATATTTGAACATATGTTAACTAAAACCTGTTTTTAAAGTCAATATTATTCTTAATAAGCAAATATAAAAGACAACATTGTCATTATTAAACACCTCCTAATATTTGTAATCAAATTAAACTGGTGTAGATATTTTTTTATGTATATCTTGAAAAATACATATAAAAATGAATCTTCATTAAATTATATAAATCCATAAGGGGAATGTATGTCATACACTTGAGTTTAAAGTAAAAATTATTAATGGGATAACCGAATCCTTAAAATTGTTAAACTGATTTATTCATGTGCATTCTTACTTCAAATTGCTTTTTAAGTATAATGCATTAATTTTTCTCTTTATTTTGAAGAGCTAACTTAATTTACAAGATTTGAAAACTTCCTAAAAATCTAGCAATTTTTTAAAAACTTTTTGAAGTAATTATCATTGGAAATATTAGAAGATCAGTTTGTAATTACATGTTACACATTAGTACTTTTTTCAAAGATGTAAAGAAATAAAATTATTAAAGTTGTAAATTAATACTTTAATCATTCCTTAAATTAAAATATTAGGTTGGGGAAAAAGTTATCCATTATTTTTTTTGGTAGACGTCTGTAGTGATCGCTATCTCGTGAGGTATCTATCAAACAATTTCAGATTTATGCTTGTTGGAAAGGTGACATTTGACACTAAATTATCCTCTTGTGTTTTTTGTTTGATTAATTCAGTTAAGAGTACAAGGTTTCAAAAATGGAAGACAACAAACAGAAAATTCGATACATTTTCGTTTTTCTCTTGTAATGGCGAAAAAGATAGCCGGGTGGCTAAAATTGTGAAAGGTGTTTATCGTCCTATATATGACTGTAACAACCAGTTACGCACAATTTTGGTTTTGTCGATTCCGTTTGGGTATTTGGATGCTAAAGATGCTCCTCGCATGGATACAACATCGTCGAGAATGTCTATAAAATATCAAAAATTATCAAACTTGACAGCATGTTAGCAGTCGTAACTTCACACAAGACCTAAAAATCTACATGAAAACTGTTTTAAACCTTTTTACAAAGCAAATCTGTTTTTAATTCACAAGTTACAAAACAAGTCACGTAAAAATAATGGATTTCTTTTTCCCCAAACTAATATAATTAAAAAATAAGTTTGATTAAAAGATTTCATTTTCTCAAATCAAAGAAAGAAAAGAGTTACAACTATTAGACAATTAAAACATAATTACATTTTAAATTTTTGAAGTATATTGTTGTGTAAAAAATAATTTTTCACTCTAAGATAATATTTTTGTATCTGTTGAAAAGTTAATTTATCTTCTTTTTTTCAATTACCATTAATTTGGCATTTTATTATGGGCACCTTAATAGACTAAAGTATTTTAATGTCCACTCTGTAAACTGCTGTCCAAGAAAAGTTTTTATAGGTTGTGATCCGTATTTATGTGTTATATGTTGCCATGAAGATGAAATTGGGAAAACTCAAAACTGCAACAGATGTGCATGCAGATAGCATAAGCACAGTTGCTATCTCCTGTTCAACAGTTGTTGGGATTGAATATGGGACCATGTATGTATATATACAAATATATAATATATGTGAATATGTATATATATACAAATTTCATATCTCTACACAAAGTATAAAATTCATTTTCATCAGTTGCAGTAATGTATATTACATCTATTAATTAAAATGAGCTTTTCAATTTTTAAGATTTTCTTTTGTTTTTATTTTTTATTGTAAATGTTTGTAAGTAGTTTATTTAATTAGTTATGTGTAATAAAATATATACAACTTTGGTTAACCTTCCTGTATTCATGCAATTAAAAAAATATGAAATGCAATGAGAAGATTTTATTATTATGTTAAAATAATCATAACTCTAGTAAACATAATTCTTAAAAATTAAAAATTTAAATTGGTATGAAATTTCAAGAATTAATTTAATGGTGTCCACTTTCTTTAGACATTAAAATTATCACAAAAATAGCAATGACAAATATGTATATTACTAAAAAAACCTTAAAGTACTAAATTTTTTAAAGATATAATTATTTGTAATTTAATAGAATGCTATTAGAAAGTTTTGCTTACTTAATGATTTAATTTTTCCATAAATACAAAAAAACAAATGCATTATTTACAAAATCATGAATTTTTTATGATGTTTATTGTAAAACTTATAATTTGTCCACAAATGCTCGACTCACATACATGTCATTAAATATTTAATTTTCACATAATGGACTATTAATCAATTAATCTTTAAGAATATTATAAGTAAATATTTCAGTTATGAATCAAAGTTTACTTTCAAGCTGATGTTATTTAGAAAAAATACTTAGAATAGTGAAGGACTATTTTTCAGATAAATTGTGGGCATTGTATTCCACATTAGATAACTAGAGATTATAAAGAAATACTAGTGTAAATCAACTTATAATAATTATTTTTCTAATATTTTATTGACTGGATAATTATTGCCTTTCTGTTAATTATTTTTTTAATTTATATGATTGAAAATATCCAATAATTTTTGTGAGTAATCAGCTACTGCTGTTCTGTTAATACTATTCTTAATATACATCAATTTTTGAAAAATTAGAATTAAAGTGTGTACTTATGCAAAGTTGTAATTTTGTCAAAAATTGGTTTGAAGTGCAGTAATAATTTTGATTAGATACTTTTTGAGGAAAATTTGCAGTCATTGGTAATCTATAATAAAAAATCAGTTAAATATGAATTCATGATAGCATGGAATATTTGATCTCTTAAATCCTTTGCTAAATCACAGTCCTACTATGAATGCTAACATTTTATTATTTAATTCAATAGGTCATACCTGCTAATGAAAAAATAATAATTGATCAGATAATTGATGATGGACCACAAAAAGCTGGAGATCTGGATGCAAAAGATGTTAAAGGTTAATTTCAAACACAGTATAAATGTTGATTATTTTTTATTACTGTTATGTATAAAATACTGATGTTAATATGTATAGAATAATGTAGAATGATTCAATTAATTAATTTAGAAAAGTTAGCTTTTGCCTTGACATTTTGCATTATATTAAAATTTTTTAGTGTTTTCATCTTGGAAGAAAATAACAAGTATCTCTAAACAAGTGAAAATTTATATGTAATTTAAAGTTGAATTTCTTTAATAATTTCCACTTGAAACTAATTTATCTATTTTCTTGTGTTTTTATTTAAGGTATTGTGTGAAGTTTCTGAGTACTTTTATTATTTTCATTAAATAATAATATTTTCATTAAATTATTGATATTGATAAAAATTTTTGATAAAAATTTATTCATTCAATTAGATTACATTAAAAGAATATTCTAAAAATATAAATTAACTCAGTCTTATATGTAAATGTATCTAAAAAAATAATATAAGATTTATTTCATTTTATCGTTTATTTTTTAGTTGAAAACATGTTAAAGAATTAAAAAATTTTATGTACACTTGAATGCAATTTAAAATCAATGTTTTTTCCTATGATTCTTTGAACATAATTTCTCTAGTTTTAGAAGTAAATGGAATGTGAAATTCTATATTAGTGAAATATTATATATCTTTTCTATAAATAAAAAGATTAAAAAGATCTTGAATATCTTGCGAATGTTTCTTCTATTTTTCATTTCCAGAAAATTTATTGTTTGTTCCCTTGTGTTTGTATACAATTTGAAATTTTTTGTTCTGAATGTGTTAGTTTTTTATTTTGAATAATTTTGTAACAGATCTCATAGAAGAAAACTTATATTTCTAAATCTGCAAAAAGATTATTGTGCAATAATATTTTGAAACTTTTAGTTTCAAAGTATTATTGCACTGAAATTTGCTTGTGATGTATATCATTGTTACTATTTTTATATGACTCAGACTTCTTTTACAGTGCATAAACATGCTATTTAAGTATTATTTTGGTTAAAAAATGTTTGCAGTTTTTAGTATTTATTTTAACATTTCTATATATATTTTTGTTATTAACCCTGTAAATCTTAAATTGAATTATATATTTTTCAATTTCATTTAAACAGAGTTGTCAATAGTCAATGTTATGATTTTCATTTAAAAAGTTTGTGAATTTTACCCCTGTAAGAGCTGTCCTACTAACTAAAGAATTTAAGTGGACTGTATCATAACAAAAACAACTTTTATTTATAATTAAAAGGAGTAACTAAAGGAAAACCAAACGGCAGGCCTGTCTTTCGCCTTCCACTGTTACAGCTGCTTTCTTACAAAATTACACAAACAACTCCCTCACTTGGGTAAGTGAGAGCGCCATCCATATTAAAACGAAGGTCTTAACAACAACAATGGGTTATATGTTGTGGTTTTGAATTCATTTTGAACAATATGTCTTAGGTGAATCAGCACGTATATACAAAAAGGGACTATAGAGTAGTGAATATAATAAAAAATCTATTTTACTTTTTAACATATAAAATTTTTTTTATGTATTTTGGTGTTCTAATTTCTTTTTGAAATAGTGGGAATACTTTTATATGGTAAAAATAAAAGTATTATATTTTGTTATATTTATTTTAAAAGAACTGTTATACAAGCAATAATTTTACATGATATTTTTTTTTTAAATATCATAATAGTAATGTACTAAATTCAGAACTAAAATATCATTACTATTTGTATATTTCTTTGCTTTTTACTTACTTCTAAATTTCTAAATGAGGTATTAAATTAAGCATTGCTGCTGTTATAGTTTTCTTAAATTTGTATTTAATGATATCAGAAATAAAACTATGAAAGATTTCAATGCATCAAGGACTTGAAGAGTCTGAAGTTGATTTCATTATCTAAGAAGACATTTTCCTTCTGAACGTTCAATGATTATCAGTTTTATGGGATGTAAATTTAATTCATAAATTTTTTATTTTTCTAGCTCTTAGATTCATGTTAATGATTTTTCTTTGAATTTTTATTGAATTGACATCTAAATAGTTAACCCTTGGGCCTTCAGCTCATTGTTTCATTTTGTGGAGTTCAAATAGTTTTATTTTTAAGAATATCAATTCATCAATTTTATTACTCGAAAATTTGTGATTTTTTCAAAAGGAAAACAATTTTAAATCTAATCCATTGATTAAAAAATATTGTTTATTTTTATTATGAAAAGATTTTAACCAATGTTTCTGTTTCAGGTAAATACATTTGAATGTTTCCTCTTGTTGATAAATATTCATTATTTGTTTTCTGTCATTTTTAGGTAAAGCTATTGCAAGGATTTTTGAAGCTAATGTTTTTAATTAACAATCTTAAAAATTTCTTCTAACTTTTTTTAATTTGGAAGTATATCTGTTCTTTAATTAATCATATTTACACACAAGGGGAAAAAAAACGCTTATTAATATTAAAAGACACGTAGGAAATTTAAGATTAGTTTTAAAGTTCAAAATTTTTTGAGTTTTTATTTAATAATCTTTCTGCAAAAGTTCTGTTTTTTCTGATTTTAACTCTGGTTTCTATTCCTCTAAAACACATTTTTAGGGAACAGATAAGAAAAAGTAAAAACACTATCTGCACTAAGAAATTAGTATTTATAAATCAACTGAAAATTTAGTTAATATAAAAAGGAAAAAACTTCATTTTCAAAGAGAAGGTGGTCTATGAATCAAGTAGCTATAAAGTTCTAACAATTCTAAATACAAATTATAAATTTTTTGTAAGTAATTATGGTACTATTCATTGTGATAATATGCAGTTATGTTTTATATCCCAAAAGAAATTCTTTTTAGTTCATAAATTATTTAAATTTTTGTATTTTCTATTTGAATCTTCAATGGAATGTAATAGAATAAAATTTAATAGTTGTGCTTAAGCTTAATGCTTAATTATTTATATTTAAAATGTTTTCTATATGATTTAGTTACTTTTATTGTTATGTATATACTTTATCTTAATTTTTTTTCAAGTTACAAATATTTTACAAAATCTTTAAAGTTTTGTTATTTTTTTGTATTTCATGATTTATTTTTGATATTTATAGGACTTTATAGAAAAGGTTTGATATATCTTGATGTTCCAATTGAAGATAATGATTATGTTTGTGGCAAGTATATATTATGATTTCTATTTCTCTAAAAAATTATATTTTTGCATTTATTTTATATTTATTTGGAGACAACTCTTTTTCTAAATATTTATTGAAAATTTAATTATAAAATAGTATAAAATTTCATTTCTTTAAAGACTTAAATTTTTGGATACCCTTTTTTGGAAGAAAATATGCTTAAAGTAAAAATCAAAAGCTTATTTTTAAAATGTTAAATTTACATTACTAATTGAGAAGTTTATAACTTAAATACATTGTTTTTATATGTGTTATAAATCACTGAAACTCAGTGTTAGACTGTCTCAATTCTTTTTTAATCTTTACTTGAGAATCAAAATTTTTTATAGTGTACCTTGAAAACTTTTCAAATTTCCAGAAGATTTTATAGAAAACTTAAATGCATGCATCACTGAATAAATTTGCAGGAGTCTGATAGTTTCATTTAAAATTGCTTGTTAAATAATATTTGCTAAAAATTCTTTTGATTTTGAAAGTATTTCTTTAAAATTATCAGTTTATAAACGAAGTTGTCTGAAATAGCTTGACAAAAATTTATCTATAAAAAAAAACTAAAATTATAAATGTTTTATTGTGTTATTCAGACCTTCCAACTTTTACACACCATGCATAAGTTTTATATAAGATCGCTAGGTTTTAGGCTTTACTGATAACATAGAATAATATTTTATAGGTTTTTTGTTCTTCTGGGCAAAGTTGAAAATATTTTTTTTCAAAGATTTATCACATTGTGGGGATCTTTTCTATTATTAACCATATTATATTCATTAACCATAGTTAGGAATGAAACTTTGCACCCCCTTTCAACCCATCTGTGGGAGAGAAATAAATTCCCAGTCTCTGTGATTTTGGAGGCTCTGAAAAGTCAGCGAATGCATATTCTGACCTTTTTTCCTATTGGTGAAAGGAAACCTTGAGCTTGAGAAACCATCGATGGGGATATAAAATGGTTGAGGCAGACTGAAGATTATCCAAGTTAAAAACTGAAAATGAAAACATTGATTCTCTGTGGTTTCAAATTAGCAAAATTAAGTATTTAGATAGAAATACTGAATATCTAAATTCATGATATCCTTATTAATGAAACCATGTAGAAATGCAGAGTGTAGAAGAATTTTTAGTTTAGTAAAAAAGAATAGAAATAAATTTAGAAACTTACTATCAAATAATAATTTCGAAAATGTGCTTATTGTGAAATCTTTAAGTGATGGATTTTGTTATGAGTTAGAATTTGTTCCAAAAAAAAAAAAAAAAAAAAAAAGCTAAAAAAGCGACTTTTATGTCATTGAACTCTTCCAATGTAAAAATGTTAATTTATTTAAAAAGAAAATTTTATAGAGTTTTTTTAAATCGTTTAACCCAGAATTTTAATTTTATTAATTGCTATTATGTTTCTAATATTAACTTTATGTATAAAAGCTATTGTGAAAATGCATATTCATGATAATTATATCTGGATAACTTACTTTTATGATAAAATGATTGAAATTAATATTGTCACAGATTGTAATTTAGTTTCAGTGGAGCATGCAAAATATTTCCTTTCACAAGTATTTTTAATATTCAGAAAGCACAAATGGTAGTATATTATGAATTTATTCTAGATTCTATGAATTAATAAAACTGAAGATAAAATTTTATTTATTAAATCTTTAGTTGAATTAAATTTTTGGAATTTACATTTTAATTAATAGTTTATTTTTAATTAATTAAATTAAGAAAAAATATGTATATATGTAATTTTGACTTGCAAAAAGTTTTACTTAAACACTTTTCTGAAAGTTGGCAGGTATGGTTTTTAATATTAACCATGAAATATAAAGAAATATGTTTAAGAATTATTCTTTTTACTGAGAAATGTTTCTGAATTATAATAAAAAAAAGTGCTTCCAAAGGGGGGGGGGGAGGATTTACTTTTATGCAAACATTTAGCATCGAAACTTTTATAAATTTTTTTACTGAAGCAAGTTGTTAAAAAGTTGTTTTTCCCACCTCTTTCATTATTTATGTTAAAGTTAATAAAATGAATGTAGATATTTAAGATGAGGACTAATATGAACAAATTTTCAAAAATTTTATAAACCAAATTATAATTTATGAGTATAATAAATTATTGGAGCAGCAAATATTTTAATGATTGTTTAACTGTTTTTATTCCTTTTGAGTAATGTTGATTTTATTTTTGCAAAGCTTGCACTGGAGAAGCTGCTCAGCACCATAGTTGTATCTTAAAATATATTTTAAAATGTAAATTATAACAGGATGACATTTTTTAAATAATTGCCTAAAATAGTAAAATGTGCTTTATGGTGCTATTATCACACCTGGACTAAAAAAGAGACTAGAAAATATTGTTTTTTTTTCCTATATTACATCACTTAAATGTCTTCATGCTACACCATCCATATCTGTTAGAAGATATAAGTTAAATCATCATACCTATTCTGTTCTCAATATTTCAAACATAATCCCAGTGCATATCAGTCCTTAAAAATACTTTATGAACTTATAAAATCTTTGTGTGAAATAAATCATTAAATTCATAGAGTAAGTTCATAGTTACAGCTGCTTTTCATTATAAAATTTAATTAAAGTTAATTATAACAAATTGAAATCCATGTTGGAGCTAGTTAACATTTCGGTGGAATGAAGGGGAAATTCAAAACAAAAATGAGCTATTTCCTCATTACTTTACTTGTCTTTTTATTGTGTATTATTTTCTTTTTATTTCTATTAATATATCTTTTTATTGATGAATTATTTGATTATCAGTGTTCACTTATCAAACTGATTTTAGTTGTGCATCAAATTTGTATGTAAATTCAAGTGCATATCAAATTTGCATACCTAATTCATTACGGCCTTAAGATGAGTAATTTAGTAAGTAATCAATTTAATTTGTTTCAGATTGTTAAAATGAAAATTCCATCTTATAACAATGATTGGACAAAATATGTCTTAACAAAAGATCATGTAAAAGTCTTTGAAAATTTCTACTAAAGTTACTATTCCAAGGTCCAGCTGGTTCTTAAGCTACTATTATTCTACATCCATTTTTACTTTTCTTTTTATACCGTTTTATTGTAACCTATGCCTTTGCTTCACACTGACATCAATTTTCAAGTGAACGTGGTATTGTTGTTTTACTTATTTAAAAAAAAAAAATTGCTTCTGTAACCAAAGAAAGAATTATTTGCAAGAATAATATTTGTCTATACTACTTCTCCAGATCTCAGTGTGTTCTCAATTTTACAAGAAGAATTAAAGAATAATTAATGAAAGTGAGAAGTTAATTTTAGTTTTTTGTTTTATTTCATTTTTTCTGTTCAGTTGTGTAATGAAGATATTTATTTATCTGTTGTTGTTAAGAAAAAGGAAATATTTTCTAAAAGCCAGTTTTCATGAAACGTTTCTTTTAATTTTTACAATATGATTATTATTAAAAACATATTTTCAGAAAACAAATGGAAATGTATTAAATTTAAATATTATTCAGATTTAACACCTGCTATGTCTTGATTTTCAGGCTATGTCTTGATTTAGCAATTTCAGAAATGTCAGTGTATTGATTGCATATGCTTACCTATGTAACAATTTTTAAGCACAATAATGGAACCATATTTAATATTTAAAAGAAAGTGAAAGTAAAAATTGAAAGAAATTCAGTTTTTAATTTTGTTGCTTTTAATTAAAGAATTGCTAGACTTTTTTTGCTATGTTAACAAATTACTTAAAAAAAAAAAAAAAAAAAAAAAAAAAAAAAAAAAAATTACATTAATATTGTAGAAAGTTATTAAAAAGAAAATCAAAGTAAACTAGTTATATTTCTTTGGCCAATTATTAAAATTGGGATTAAAGTGCCATCTTCAAATGAAATTGGGTTCTAAGGAGAATTTAATTGTAACTGAATTAGCTCATCATGATGTTTTTAAGATCTTTAATACATTATGCAACAGATAAATTTTTAGTTATCCTGCTGTTAATATAGGAAAATGTAAAATATGTTTACTCTATCTGTTGTATTTTTTAAGTACTGATAGTTGGGATGGCTCTTTTTTTAAATTTTTCTGTCTACAAACCAATTAAAAGATCAATCACTTATATTAGAATAAAATCCAATTTTTTTTTATTTAAAGACAACTTTCTATTTATAAATATTTCATTTTTTAATTCCTTCAAAACTTTTTCTATTTTAAATAACGTTCTTTTTATATATTTCTGTAAGGATTAACTTTTAAAACATTATAATATCTTACAATAATTTCTATATCAATAAAATTATACATTTTCTTTTTGTAAGAATTGTATATTTTTCATATAATATTAGCAATAAGTGTTACATAGAATTTGTTTTTGTGCAAACATTTTAATGGATCACTATTTTGAATTAATTAAAATGATTGAATAGCATGGGGAAATGTTTATGGAACATTGTATAGTTCAATATATAAGCTCCATTGATTATTAAAATAATCATTGCTCTTTGATAATTAAAATCTTTTAATATATTTAAATTGATAATAAAATTATTTCTGAAACATGGTGTATATTTTACAAATTAAATTAAGTTCTTTTGATCTACTACAGTTTTAATTTAGAAAGTAAATTTCAAGAAATTAATTAAATGTTAATGGGAAATTTTAGAAATTGATTTGAAAAAAATCTATGAAGTTTGTTTCTTTATATTAATCTCTAAACTATCACATAACTTTAAAGGATTAATGATTTTTCTGTTACTTTGTAGAAGTTAAAATATATTTCCATATTAATGAACATGAAATAATTTTCAAAAACATGAAATATTTACATTAAATGACATTTTTTCTGATCCTTTATAATGTCATCTTATTTTCTTGTTTATCTTTCTATATTATGTTTAAAAAATTTCATGTAAAATATATTTATTTTTAGTTCCTCCTTTGGAAGGATTTGTAATGAATAGAGTTCTTGGAGATTATCTGGAAACACTTTTGTATAAAATATTTGTTTCTATTGATGAACACACTACTATTGCTGAGGTTAGTATGTAATTTTGTAAATTTGATTATTTCATGTATTTTGTTTGACCACATCAACATAAAGCTGGTGAATAAATTTATATTTTATTTTGTACTGCAATGATTTAATTTTGATTTATTCAAGTATTTGCACTTTCTTGTCATTTTGATAATTCTTTTTGATAAAAAAAAAAAAAAAAAAAAAAAAAATCTAAAACCTTACTTTGAAAAGTTTTTTTTTCAAATATTTTTAAAATTAAAAGGGGTTAGTAAAACAAAATTTTTATTTAAAATTATTATAAATTAATGCCGCCCAACCTGTCTAGTGGTTAGCGTACCCGACTACAGATGGGTAGGACCTGGGTTCGAATCCTGGCTCAGGCATGGATGTACTTTCTCTCTCTCTCTTTCTTGTCTTTGTCCTTACTTTGTGTGTGTGAATGGTTGCCTACCCTATAAACGGGTACCTATGGCATGTGTGTACTGAGGAAGTCGGACTCCACACCAAATATAGTTCAGTTGGAAAAGAGGAGCAGCGCACCCCATATTGCCAGCCTGGCTGGCACAAGACAACAACAACAAATAAATGTAATACAAAGGAAGACTTATTGCTTGCTTTTTAGTTATCAACATTATATTAGCCAGTTACTGAATATTTTTTATCATAAGATACTTACTGTATTTACAATGCAAAAGTATCTCTAGAGTGAGTTGTCTTGTGAGTTGATCCATTTGATTTTTGTGCACAATTTGAATCAATATCATACTGTGTAAGTGAACTTATTAAAGGGAGCTAGTAAAATCTTTATACTGTTTTATTGTTTTTCAAATGTTGTTTAGTAGTGTGATTTTGAAAAATTTGTTTGCTTATATAATTTCATAAGCTTTATGTTGTTGCTTCATTTTTCAATAAGAATAATAATTTTGTTTCTTTTTATACATTGGTTTTAAAATGTGTTTCCTTGTGAAATTAAAATAAATTTTTATGATTCTCTCTTAAGAGTTAATTATATTAAAGAATATTCTAGAATATTTTAATGAATATAACTTAAAATGTTAAAATTATTATATTTTTTTTTCAGTTGGCAAACATTCTTCAAATAGATCTTGATCTCGTTAAAGTAAGGATATTTAAAATAGATCACGCAAATTGCTTTCTCTTATTATGTGTTCTAAATATTTACTACTTAATTATCTTTATACTGAATAGTAAATGTCATAATTCTGATGCAAATTAAAAATTTATCTCTTAAATTTTTTTTAAAAATTAATACTTAATTCTTAAAGAATATATAAATTTGGTAAAGTAATTTTATTGGCTGAATCAGTGAATCACTTGTGTCAATAAAAATACAAGTATTAATAGCTCAAATTAATTATTATCTAAATTATATTGAGGATATTGAAAGATTAAAAATTTTGTCATATTATATTTTAGCTTAGTTCATAATTTTAATAATTGTGTGTGAATTCTTTATTTGAAACATTTGTGAAATGTTATGAATATTCACTGATTATAAAATTAAAATGTAACTATTTAATTTCTTTTAAGAAAATACGTCAATGTCATGCTCAATTGTTTTCACACTGTATAAACAGTTTCTTGTTCGTTTGGAGTGAAAATTTTTTGTATTTCATGAAAGCTAAATACGTGGTATAAAATTTATAATGCCATCAATTTTAGGAAAATTGCAAGATACGAAGTCACTATGAATAAATTGAGATAGTTCCATATGAAGAAATATGTATGATATGATATGATTTTTTTTTTTTAAATCTCTTATAAAACCAAGTGGATATATGTTCATATTATTAAATGTAAAGTTTAAATATAATAAAAGTAACTCAGTTTTTTTTTTGTTTTATTTTTTTATCTGGTAATGGATTATTGAACTGGTCCTATAAATTTTGTGGACTATAATAAATGATTTTTCCATGTTAGTTCTCAGTAACTTGGGAGGTTTAAACTTCTTGGTGATTTTGACATTTTTCTTAACTTAAATTCCAATGCTATAAAAATTTAAGACTAAATATTATATCTATTTTAATTTCCCATGTCAAAAACAGAATTTCAGCTTACCTTAAATTTAAATAGTATATCTTTATTCCAAGTTACTCTTGTTTTGTTAAAGGTTTTAATTCAATTTAAGTTGTTTTAAACCACCTGTTTCTCCATCGTTCAACTGTGGGAAATATATTAAATTTCAATCTATAACGCGAATTTGTAAACATGAAAAGGATGACATATTAAGGTTATTTCACTGCAATTCGCAGCTCTAACTTAAGATATGATGAATTTATAGTTTTGTGTTTGTTAGTCACATCCAAATCAATTACATAGCCAAATCAAGTCAAATTAAGTGTGGCAATGGTTTGGCTCAGTGGGCAACCAATAGAATTGTCCCTTTTCTCTGCAGCACGCAAATCGTATTTTAGCAGTTAATATGAAAACTACAGTTTCTTCAGGTTCGATGTATTCATTCTTCTGCTTCTAATAAGATTAGCGCTGTTTGTCCGTAATCAAATGTTGCGCCATTAAATACCACAAAGCAATCGAGGTATTCATTCTCCTGCTTCCAAATGCAAGGTAGTAAAGCTGCTGTCTTTGATTCTCACTGCTTGGCACGGGGCTTTTATGCAAGATGCACATTTGGATTTTGGTACTTTCCTCAGTTTAGGCTTTCCTTTTTAAATTAAGAGTATTTTCCGATTTTCTATTTAGGATGTTAATTCTAGTTCAGGAACCCTTAGAGAAAATCTAAAATTCTGAACTTAGATATTTTTAAGGTGTCTTTTTCAATTTTTAAGGTGTCTTTTTCAATGTATTCATAAATTGACTTTAAAATAACTGTATTTATGATCTGCAAGTCATTTTTTAATATAAAAATTACCTAATAGTGGTCAAACAATATCTAACAAAATTTTGTAGATATATATTAGGTTTAAATAAAAGTATTTGATGTTTTAAAATTTGAATTTCTTAATGTCTTCAATGGCAATTTTGTTTGAAAATATCTTTATTTACTGCACAGTTAACAAAACATAAACACAAATACCCTGATCAAGATATCTAGAAGTTAAACAGATTATCCTGATTGACTTCTACAATCAGGATATCCGGTGTAATCTGCATTGCACTAATGTAGAAATTCATTAATTCTTTATGCAAAGAATTCCAACTCTTAATTTTATGATATCATGTAAATATCTCCCAATGCTTTTTTTTTGGTACCCTAATGCTTCAATAACTTGATATCAATTTTGTAATAAGTAATGACTGTTTTGGATTAATTTTTCACTTTCTGAGTGATAAAAAAGGGAATTTCCATCTATTGTAATCCACCCTTTCTTCTAATTTTTTTCAAAATTTCTTTGAACAACAAGGTTTTAAAATTAAGCAATTGCTTGTATTTCAAATGCTTTAGTTTAGATTTCTGTTTCATAAAGAAAGGCATCACAGATTTATTTTGGAATTTTTAACTATCTGATATTTTTGTTTAAAATAATTTTTTCGCACTCTTGATGAATTAATGGTTGAAGTAGCATTTTTAAACAGGAAAAAAGTTTTATGTTTTAATCATATATCAAATTTAGACTTGCCATTTTTTCTGAGTCAAAATAAGTATTTGAAAATGACATATATATTAGCAAACAATTAAGATATATAAATTTCTAGAGTAAATGTGAATTTTAGAAATATTTATCTTAT
This sequence comes from Latrodectus geometricus, assembly GCA_026290005.1. NCBI lineage: Eukaryota > Metazoa > Arthropoda > Arachnida > Araneae > Theridiidae > Latrodectus > Latrodectus geometricus. The sequence continues at coordinate 3,306 of JAPDSC010101907.1, read as the reverse complement.
AAATTATGCTAGTTATCTCTTTTTTTGAAACTGTAAATTATGTCCATAAAATAATTGTCATTTTGTATTATTTTTAATTTTTGATATTCTTTTTTATTAACTGCCAATACTATAATAATGATTTTTATATGATAAACAATACTATAATAGTATTGCAGTTTTTACATAAGTCTGCTGAAAAATATTTATTCTGATTAAAAATCTTTCTTTGATAAAGAAAAGTTTGTTGAAATTTTTGGTGTAGATATATAAGTTAAAATTTTCTGAATGTTTTAAGAATGCAGTTTCTATGTATTGCCGTCTGGGATTTGCTAAGAAAAAATGTCAAGAAGATTTAAGCAGCGTACATCCTTCATGGGAAAATGAGCCATATTTTTCCAAGTCATCAAAGTAGAGTATTTTTATCAATGAATTCTTATAATATAGAGGTAGAGACTTAACCCCTTCGCGACGGGTAGCGCAAACGCGCGCTTATCGCGGAGGCCGGCAGTGTCTGACTCGTGTGCTGTTAAGCCTAAATCCTTGAAATTTCCGAAGTACCAACGCCAGATTCTTTATGATCAGAATATATAATAGTATCACTATCACTACTATCAGAATCTGTTTCAGAATCAATATCTGAAATATTTTGCATTATTTCTGCTATTTCATGCTCTGTTAAACATTTTCGACGCTTCAACATTGCAACAGTAAAAACAGAAAGAATTCACGTCTAACAGGATCTAATTATTTTCTAAAACTGAACTGCAAACCGAAATACCCAACGTTTTAGCTAAAATAAAACTTCCCTACTTACAATAAACTACCATGTGCGAATTTAAAGAGATGTCATGAAGCACGCCATTCGGAAACATTTATTTTCCCTTTTGTTTATATGATCAAAAACACGTGTATGTGAGTCATGCTTCTCTCATTTCGAGTAGAAGGTCTAATGTACATGTATCTAAAAAAATATGGACATACACTGCCATCTTGTGGCAGAAATTATAGTTTTTAAAAAGTTCCAAGACATTGGCACAAATGCGTGACAGTCGGGGTTGAACGGGAAAACGCTCTGGCACGCCTGCGTGTCGGCCGAGAAGTGAGTGTGTTCGTAGCCGACACGTAGACGTGACAGTCGGCGCGAAGGGGTTAAATTGTGTGAGCAAAAATTTTAATAAATTTCAAATTTTTATAACTTTAAATTTAACTAAATGAATAAAATCATTGGTACATTTGAATTAATAGAAATATGTTTAGGATAGCACAAAATTTTTATGAATATTTTGTTAAATTAAGGTATAAGGTTATTTAATTTTTATCTGGTTATTTTAGAATGAAATTTTTTCCTGTCATTATATTCTGCAAAATGACAAGAGTATAATCATGAAAAGAAAATGTTTGTTTCGATTTACTTTTAGAAACTCTCCCCGACAGAGACTACAAATTTGCTTTCAGGTAAATTTGTGAGCTTCGTTTGCACCCTGAAACCCTGTTTATTTATTTATTTTTTGTTTTTGCTAGTTTGAAAATTTTTTTAAATTGCTTTACGTTTATGGAGATATATTTCCATCACTTGGAAATCATTAGACACTGACTCAATTCTGGAATGAGATTGTTACCAAAGATGGTTTATTTTTCAGATTATTGTTCTCTAACACAGAACCATGCAACGTATAAATGTATAATACCTATTCAACAGAGTAAGTTTCAAGTTTCAGCTTTGGTCTGGATAAGTTGGTTTTATTATTGTCTGATCATGTGATACATAACATCTAAGTTATTTTTGCTAATCTCCCCCCCCCCCAAAAAAAAAGATTTTAATTTTATTAACAAAGTAATTTAGAGGAGGTTATGGCATGTAAGTATTGGTGTTTTGTATTTGACTTTGTACCATGTTTTCCTTTATTTTTGGTATTTAAAATTTGGGAACCCATGATTTTACTTATATGCTATGCTTTTTGGTGGTTTAATCTATTACACTTATTATTTTCCCCCTTGTTGTCCTTGACTACCTTTGGGTCAGCAGTCTTTTGGATCTTGTCTGACATCGTCAGACAGGTGGAGGATTAGAAACAACAACAACAATTCCTTGTAATTTAAAAATTTTATTTTAATTGTGAAGTAGCATAATTTTTTGCATTTTTATTTTGTTAAGTGATTTACAATTTTTTATTATTATAGTATTTACAAGGAAAATTAAAATTTTATTCTCCATTGGTTGTTAAAATATTAAATATAAGGAAAAATATTTCCTGTGGCTGTAAAATGTGCATTCAATTATCATACTTATAAAACACTATAGACAAAGTACTGCACTGCAAAATATGTTATTTTTAATAAATTGTAAATTCTTTATCATTCAAATAAAATATTTTCATCTTTTTCTGTTATATAACCAGGTTTTAAAGAAGTCAGGTTCATCTACCATTTTATCTCACTGTTTTGCAAATGGAAGATATTCAATATCATACTTTTACATTTTGCCTTCGGGAGTACAGAAATGAAAATCCTTGAGTGCCATTTTGATTTTTGTATGATTATGAAGAAATTGCGACACATGGCTATTCATGAATTTTTTTTTACTTAACAATTGAGTTTCTCAGCAAAGAATTGGGTTAAAGCCCAATTCATTTCAAATGTGCTGAATTTTTATGCTAACTCATGTGAACGAGCTTCCTTAATAAAATGCTAACAATTCTGTTAGAAACCAGATAAAAATATTCTAAATCCTTTCAATGACCCCCCAATCTTAAAGTATTCAGAACTTATAACAACAAAAGAAGTATGGATTTGTATTTATTGCTATGGGTATAATAAAAGTTGTGTGTAAAATAGTTCTATTCCATCTCACTGCAATATGTAAACTTAGTTGCAGTTATTATATCCCTAATTGTGTACAATTATGTGAAATTTTTCTTTTGATTAAGGAAAAAATTGTAATTTGAAGTAAAGGGCATTTTTACTTCATGACAATTATATTTAGGAATAGTTTTTTTCCTTTTCATTTTGTAGTATTTCCTGATTACTCTGTTTTATTATTATTTTGAATATCCTTTAATTGCTCATTTAAGTCTTGTATTCTTATAATTGATTCATCTGACAGATTAGCGCCCATGTTGTATCTCTAATGTTTGGTATTTTCTTAAAGTAAGAAGTATAAATTAAACCAATTAAATTTATTTTTTATTATTATTTTTTTTACTGAAATGAATATTATATTTAAACTGAACTTATTGAGATTTGCCAAAAATATTAATTAAAAGAGAACATGTAATTACGATTGCTTTTGAATTTTTTTGAAATATCATTTTCTTGTACTTGGTA
>JAPDSC010101901.1:81998-116581 GCA_026290005.1 Latrodectus geometricus | reverse complement strand
ATTTTTTAGCAATAGAAACTCTAATATAATAAAACAAAATTATAAACAAAATCATACATTTATTGCAACTACAACAAACAGCGGAATGAGACAACTTTAAGCTCGTTTCACTGATAATGACACTTGTTTATTTTTGACAGCTATGTTTCTTTTTATGCAATGGACATTAAAAAGGTATCCAAACACGATCAACTTAAAATGAACTTGTTCTTTTATATAATTTTTTGGGCATTATAGGTTATGATGGAAATTTCCACCATTATGCAAAGAAGGGTTAACATCTAGAATCTAATAATCGAAGTAAAGTATTCTTATTTTTTTATGCAATTTGTTTAACATGTTCTTCTTGCTTACCACACCTATGCTGTGGGGTGAACCACAGCACCTTGAAAAATTAGTAGTCCCTACCTACCCTGGTAAAGTCTCCCATTCCTGACTCCAGTTGGTTGAGCCTGTCATGAAATAAGTAAACCGTAAAATGTTAAACAACATTTCTATTGAAATAATTATAAAAAGCTTTGCAGCTATGTAAAAAGTTTAATGTTTGTAAATTTATTTTATTAAAATTCTATCACAAAACTTTAGGATAATAAATTTTTAAAAACTTAATAAATACATGTCAAGAAAATTTTATCAACAAATTATTATATCTATTAATTGTTGGAGTCATAGAAATATTTCTTTCAGAAATTAACATGTTTTTTACATTTAGCTCTTGTAGTTGCTAGAGAGTAAACCTATGTAAAATTCCAAAAACAATTCTTTAATGGTATAAAATCAATAAATTAATTAAAATATAGAGTAAGTTAAAATTATGAACTAAATTGGTCAGAAATTGAAATATAAACAAACATCTATCTCAAAAAACATGTAATGCTTTTTGAAACGTCCACTACGTACTATTTCCATATGATATTTGCATTTGTCTTAACAGCATTCATAATATCAGTTATTTTTGCAAAGAATTAATAGATGTAAATCATCTTGCTTTATAATAAAAAATTTGTTTTTAATGTCACAATTTTCTACCCTACTCATAGCCTTTTTCTGTGTGAGCATGCTTACATTACATGTAAGAACAAACAGTTTTCAGCAATATTTTCTTCTCCAATGCCTGGTAAAGATAACCTTTAAGGAAAAACCATTCTTTAAATGAAAAATAAACAATTGAAATATGAGAATTTTTTTATATGTTTCTACATATGTACATAGATATTAGATTTGTTTTTAATATAAATGGTTAATTTATCACACAAGTCATTTTTTTGCACACAAAGGCTTAATTAGATTAGGATGTATAGTTTAAAGTAGATCCCGAACTACTGCAATCATCCATACCCGAGATTGGAATTTGAAGCCATGAACTGCTAAACTCAAGGTCAGAGTACTAACCATCTGCCAACTCATCTTAATATAAATGCAAGATCATCAAAAGTATTTGTTAACATATCCAATAATTTAAATAAGATAAAAAAAAAAAGAGTTAATTTAAAAAAACATTTTATTTGTGTGTGCTACAAAAAAAAAAGAATACTGTTTACATTCATTTTCATTGCATACTGTTGTATTTTTAATTTCCTTGAAATATAATACTGAATCCTTTTGCCAGCATCAAAAACTTATAAATGTGAATGATTTAATATTTCATCTAAGTATGCGTAAAGTTATAGGGACTTGTTTAGCAAAGTTGGCTTATAAATTGCACTACTCGCTCTAAGATGCTTAAAACGATTAAAAAGATGCTAATATAAAGATATAACATGCTCCTCACATTACATTTGTGATTATTAACATAAAAAAAAAACTAGGAATATGTGGTTTCTGTTATTTTGAGAAAGTAGTCATGACTTTTATGCAGAATAGATGCTCGTTTTTATGAACATATGGTTTCATGTAATATTATCATTCCTAATATGGTATAATAGAATTTTAATTTCTATTTATGAACTAAAATTTTGAAAAATCTTTGATAAACTTGATTTTATGCATTTTTTATGTGTTAAATTTTATCATCAGATTCTTTATATTTTATAATTTTATCTCGAATCGTCATTATTATTGGAAAGTCATAAATCCTTTTGAATTAAGAATGGCTAACAACATAAATTATCTTCCATTTGCGTTTAGATTTTATCATTGGATTTCTATTTTTATATTCTTTATTTTCATGGTTGATAAAGCAGATAGCTTTTATTTAGAATTGTAACTATCTGCACTGCTGATAGAAATTTCAGATTTTTTTAAAGAATTTGTATGAAATTTCTCATACCTCATCTTGCGCCAGAGTATAATCAATAGCTTCAAGAGTAAATATTGTAAGATACATTTGTAAGAAGTAAATAGTTTTTTGTTGTGTATTATAAATCCTTTGAATTATGAGTAATTAACTGCACTGCTGATGTAAGAAACTCCAGATTTTTTAAAATAATTCGTATTGTAGCCCGGTATCAGAGTGTAAACAGTAGCTTCCAGGGTAAATATAAATTTGCAAGAAGTGAATGGTTTGGAATCAGCATATGAAAGATATTCTTGACATTGTACTTACAAAACATGATTTTGACAAGTGCAAACCGTATAAATATTATTATAATAGAAGACAGCTAATAATATTCTTGTGGTTTGACTTAAAATGACTTGAACTTCCTCAAAGAAACCCACTGCAGATAGAAATTTCATTTCAGGACTTTTTATGTGGACTCAGTTGTAATAAGTACATAAGAAGAATTAGATGATTGACTGAAAACATTAGGAATGGAAAAATACAAAAATGTAGTTTTGAAACGAGAAAAATAAATAATTACCAGATTTTACAGTAAATTGCACTGCTGTTGGAATTGTTTTGAAGTATAATTTTATTTAGCTATTTACTTGTATACAGTGCATAGTAATTTATTTTTACTTTATTAAAAAGAACATTTCGGCGGAAAATGTTTTTGAAATTTAGAACTTATCATTCTATTTTACGATCCTTCGATTTTATGAACTTTATTAGCCGACAATTTCTTAAAAACAAGCATCTATGGTATCTACTTGTGCAAGTTTTACAAGAATAAATGAATTCCTGTGCATCAATTGCATTGAAAAAATTCTGAGTTAACCAAGCTCTTGTTTAACAGTGGTATATTGCTGAAAAATGAAAGTTGACAAATTATAAGAAATGGCGTTGAAAAACGTAGAGGAAGAAAAACAAATTGCTTTGACTTTAAGGGAAGACATGGCTATAGCAGCATTCTAATACCAGAGTATTAATACATTTTGGTGGAAATATTGCAGAATAAAATTAAACAAAAGCAATAAAATATATACAACTTCTTCAAGTTTCCAAAATGAATAATTTTTCCAGCAAAGTATGTAAGCTGTCATAATTGAAGGCAATTATAAAAATAAGTAATCTTATTTTTCAAAATCTAATTCTTCATTTTTTATTGCATAATTACAATATTTATAATTGATTTTTTCATGAGATTTAAGTGTGAGAGTGAATTTCCTCTTTTTGGCAAATAGTTGGCCATTTGAAAATAATTTTAATAGGCATTTGGAGGAAATATATTCGCAAATAATTATGAAGACGCTAATTTTAATTTATTTACTGAAACATTCAAAGCAAAAGACATATTCGGAATCGAATATAAATTGAGAAATTGATACTTTCTCAAGACTGACATCTCTTAAAATTTATATTAAAAAGCTTGTTTAGTAATAAATAGTTAATTTGAGTGTGTGACATTATAAATATCAAAATATTGATTTAAAAGAGGACTTAAGAAGCCTAAATCATATTCCTCATATGATTTTAGAAGTCCAAATAGAATTGTAGAGATGACACACATAACAATCTCTCCCCGAATTCTTTTTAAACATCATCCTCCTTTCTCTTGGGTAGCAAAAAGAGGAATAAAATGCGATCGGATGTGATTTCGATGCATTTTTGGTTTTCTATATTGATTTAACATTAATTGGCTTTGTTTCATCACTAATATTTTTTATTCTTTTTCTTTACAATCTACTTTTAATTTCGCAATGCTTGATTCACTTTATTTATAGTTGAGATTTGATAATTTCAGATTTTCCAAGTATTGAATTCATCCATGTCTATAGGAAGATATATTTCAGACAGAAAAATAAATTTAAAAATGCATCATTTCATTCCACAGTATTGGGAAGAGATATATGAAAACTGTTTTTTATAATGACAAAATGTAAAAGAATTCCATTATCTTGAAAAAATACATATAGTTATACGTGATAATGCTATTTTTATTGCTTTGAAATGAATAGTTTCTTTTATATTATTAATCAAATTCATTATTCTAAAATACTTTTATATAAACTAAGATTAAACTCGGTGAAATAAATATATAAAAGTATTTTATTCTAAAATACTTTTATATAAACTAAGATTAAACTCAGTGAAATGATAGTCCATATAAAGACCAAGAATCACATTATTCATATTTGCTTTCATGAACCTGTGGTGTGAAGTACAAGCCCTGGTTAAGTGGCCAGTCTAACGCCAACCCCCAATGTTAAGTTCCCAAACATGTTGGCACTCAAATTTAACTACCCTTAGAAGGGATAAAAGGTTGAGTCGACCTTGGGCAAACTGAGAATTGAACCTAGGACCAGTGTTTTGGGAGCATGAAAGGTTACCACTATGCCATGGAGTTTTTAGTTAAGCTAACCGCTTTTATGAACTTTAAAAGTAGAATATCTTTCAATTTTGATATTTTCCGTTTTTAAAGCATACATATTTTATTTGGAATCAATAATATCTTCCTTAATATTCCATTATTTTCCTACATATTTTCTTTGTATAATGTAGAATTTACATACTTGTGAAATAGAATATTTATTTATTTTTAAGAAATCAAATGTATCAAAACCTATCATCGATTTATATATTTTTATAAAAGTAATCCATATTAGTAACATAAAACTATTCATGTACAGTAGTACCCAGCCTTGCTAAATAATGACCAGTATAAGTTGAAAGAAATTAGTTTGTTCATAATTAATACCTTCACACTCTTAATCACCAGATCTTAATTCCAGTGCTTTTGGATTTTAAAAGATTTGAAACACAAATAATCAATAAAAATGATTGATGATGATGAAAATGACAGCATTTTCAGACTAGATGCTCATTTTTTTAAACTTTTTCTGTCACACATTTAGGTTAGTTGTAGAGCATATATTATTGTTAAAATATTGACTATATTATGGAACATTTTTTCTACAATAATTTTAATACTGCAAGTTGTATTGAAAGGATGTTAGCATAATATTTGTAATTAAGTTTTATTTGCTGATAAAAAAAATATTTTTTAATAAATTCAAATTCTGTAAAAATTTTGTAATTTTTCTGATACTTAGTTTTGAAATCACCAGCTTTATTATTTGGTTTTTAATTATGATATTGAATTTTTATAACTTCCTTTTAAAATCTAAATTTACATTATCCTGATTATTTTAAGCATTACTTCCCCATAATTTAACAACTAAGAATATAAAAATAAGAAAAATTTAATATCTACAATAGCATTTTAATTTTCAAGAAATAAATTGAGTTCGCAAAAGAATAAAAACGCTAGTTAATATTATGTTAGTTTAAATTTTTACTGTTATTTCAGTTGCACATACTAAATCAGTCCATTAAAGTCCTCTTTGTATCTTTTTTGACATACTCTTTCTTTATTAGAAACTTTAATTCATTTTTATTATTCTTTTTAATTGATTGGTATGAATTTTCCTATTAACAGTATAACAATCTTTACGATAAAAATTATTAACTACTATTTCATGAACATTAGTGAAATAATTCATACTTCCAATAAAACATAGATTTTAGAACTGTAAATGCTGGAAGTTGTTTCGCGTGAAAGAGTACAACAGAAATACAAAATTGAACAATCTATTTAAATTAATTTGAGTTATAAACTTGTGAAATTCTTAAAAATATTTTACTTTATTTCATATAAAATTGTTAAGTAGACCAATAGTATTGAAATAAACAAGTAGGAGAAATTTTATTCTTACATTAAAACTCATAAAATGTACATAGAATTTAATATAAAATAAAATATCCTTCTTGAAAAAAATAAATAGACGTTGACCACAAGCCACTAATTATTAACAGTTAATGTGAATTGTTTTGTCGCAATACTGAATTAGGATACGAGATAAAAGTGAAGACTTTGCAAGTGGAAAAATTATATTTTATCACATTAAAAAACCAAAGATAGCTTGAGCCTTGAAAGTTATTTGATTGGAGCACCTTTCATTGAGCTACATGTAATTGTCCCTGAAGACGTTAGCAGTGGATTGCCTTGCCATTCAGCTACACAATTACTTGAAGTCCGCAAATCAGGCTGAAAATTGAATTATTTTTTATTAGTTTACTTAAAATATTCATTTCAAATACATGAAAATGATTTAAATGTTAAAATATTTCATTCATCATAAAGTATTTTCTTTAATAATGAATATAATGGCTCTTGAAAGTAATGGAACCTCCTAAAAATTTCTTTAATTTAAAATTGTGATTAATGATATTCCAAACTGTCTTTTCCCTAAATATTTCTCTTTCTATAAATAATAACAATGTATAGTGAAAAATCCATTTTTTGAAGCAGAGTTCAACAATTTTGTAATTCAGTGATTAAAGTAATCAAGAAAAGTACTACATAATCTTGGACAGACCATTAGAATTTTGAATCATTACACTCAACTGTGTTAAACCTATGCCCCAAAAGACAAACAATGACTAAATAATTGTTGTGAATCCATTTAAATAAGAAATTGGTAAAACCTCTAAAATCATGAGAATAAGGACATAATGATCAAAGAACAGAACCTATTTTTGATTTGATAGAGTGGAAACAATCTACTTTTCTAAATTCTGTTGAAAGTAAAATTAAAGGGACTATTGTTTCAACTCTTTTTATTATGAACACTGGAAATATAATTAGCTTATACTCCAATCAGGTAATCAGTTCAAAATAAGTTTGGTTTAATTGTTACCCTATGTTATCTTTTTGCATGCTAACTAATTTGGAACCTGCAGTTTTAAATGTGGATTCCGAACTACTACATACTAATTTGGAGGAGGTGCAAACTGTTGAGTTCAAATTCAAAGTGTAATCATTCAGCTGCCAGCTGAAAATGGTATCTATACATTCTGGTTTCCTTAAATGTAATTCCATTCTTTGAAGAGAAATAAAGAAAGATGTGAATCCTAAAACATCGAAATTAGAAAACAGTAATAAAAAAATATTCAAAAATTGTATGAAAAATTACTTGCTATTATCCGCTGCCTGCATTTTATACTCTGAAATTCACTTATTAAAATGTGATAATGAAAAATTAGCTGGGAGTATAACTACAGCTATACTCTCCGAAATTTGTTATCATTGATATTGTCATTTTTTCACAATAAATTACAAAGATTTCACTCATACTGCACTATAAGACGTTATCTAAGATAATTTAATGAAATACCCAATATTTATATCGTATTAGTAACTGAATGGCAAAGTAAAGAATATTTATTACATTAAAAAGAAACAGTAAATAAGATGAAAATTCATAAGCATAAAATATTGACATCAACTAAATAGTGAGCTAAATACTATAATATTTAATGTTTAGCAAGTTATAAGCCCAATAGCATTATAAAAAGAATAAAAATCTAATGCTAAAATATTAGATTATTTTGTATTAGAATAATAATATCGTAATATTAGATTTTATTAGCAAACCAAACCTAAATTTATTAATACATAACATAAAATTTTTTTTTTAATAATGTGTACTAAACTAAAAATATTTTTTATTAACATATACATTTTAAGATTTTAAATTAATTATATGAAATGTAATAGAGATAAAATATCACATCCATCCTTCAATCAATTAATGGTAATTTGAATAAGAAATAACTAATTTGATCATGTAAACAGATATAATTAATACCTTGTCCTCTCTTTAACAAGTCTATAATTAGTTTATTATAGATGTATTTTAAGAAACAAGTTTTAATCAGACATTTACACAAACAAAATGATTAAAAAGTGATCATTTTCTCATTTTTAAACGCACTTATAAATTAAGAGCAAATTTGTTAAAAAATAAGAAAGTTAAAATAATATAAAAATCCTTGCAATGGAATGAAACATGTTTGCCAAAGAAAACTTAAACTTTAGAATTTAGAAGTAAAATATAAAAATGAAAATAAAGAATTACAAACATAATTTATAGTTTTATGAAGAAAAAATGTTTTTAATACATATATAATTCTCATCTGCCATTTCTAATCTAGAAGCAGTACCTTATGATACAAAGAAAAATCTAAATACATGCACGATATAAATCATTTCAACTTATTGAGACCACTACTTGATAGAGTAAAATAAAATAATGTAAACATGCATTTTCCACAGAAAATGTTTAAGATAATAGTATAGATTTTTAGAATTATATTTTAAAAAATATACACATATAATTCATGTATGCAATATTGGCACAATACACAATGAAATAAGTACTAGCAATTAATAAATTATCATATATGATATGTATATAAAATAAACTGATTTTAATAAATTTGTTCTAGAAAAGAATTCTTTGTCCAACAAGATTATTTAATTTGATTATGCAAAAAAAAAAAAAAAAAAAAAAAAAACTTATTTAAGGACAATAAAATAAGGCTGAGTTTTATAAATTCAACATATCTTATACAATGTATAATGCACAGTAAAATGCTTACTTGCAAAGTCTCCCATACTTTCTTCTTTGGATTTAACTGCTCATCTGGTTCAGAGTTTTCATACCCTTCAACATATACATGATCTCCTGGTTTGCTATTTTCCGGTGGGATTAATAGTTCCACTTCTCGTGGTTCCTCTCTGTAGCAATAAAAATATATACTCATAGAATGTATTAAAGTATGAGCATATCAGTTTTGATCAGAAAGAGATTAAAACAGACTTCAGAGATATTTTTTAGGAAATATATAAAAAAAAATTATAACATATTCTCCATCAAAAAAAGGCAGAAATGAAATAAAAATTAAGTGTCATCATATTTGTATTTTTAAGTGATAATAATATTCAAATAGAAAGAAAATTTATTGTAAAGGATAATCTATAAAAGCATGGTTACACAATAGCATTAGATTGAACCAATGTTGATAAAAGGTATTACTTGTGTATTGGTAAGATGATGGTATGGGACTCAAATAGCTTTGTATATGCTAAACTGAAAGTAATTCCAGTCAATAAAACAACAAGAAATGAAACTACATTGTTGTAAACATTCTTTAAAACTATTTTCAGTATATAAACAAAACCTTGTCTATGAATGATAAAACAGGACCTTGAACTTTCTTGTTTAGTTGATCTGCTGAAATGACCTGTATCAGAAATATCAGTGAAACCTTAACTGATACATATAGCGTGATGATATTAGCGAACAAAATGTTTATCTATATTAAAACCATAATTTTGAACTATAGTCAACTTTGATGAGATTCACACCTTAACCGCTCCCTTTCTCTTCATACCATATTAACAACTGACAATTAGATCATTAATATTTATAATTTAGAGCTAGTCTTAAAAGTGACTCTTGGTGGGATTAAAAAATTCAAATGCAATTAATTCCTTCTTTGACTGAAGTCCCACAGCATTAAAATCACAAGAGGCATGAAGAAGATAGAAAATGCTGACCCTTTCGTATATTACACAAAACCACTAGTTTTTTATTTTAGGCACAATATTAGAATCAAGTCTCTGCCAATCGTAATTACTCTGTACAGCAAAAAAGATCAGCTATCACCAGTTTCCCAAGCTTATATATAGGAGTCATATACCTCATAAAATTTAAATTATTCTATTGAATACTGGATCCTGATACTAAAACCAATCAAGGTGCCTAGCAAAGTCATTCCTACATTGTACAGGAAATCATCAAAGGTAACTTAAACCAAGGGAGCCGTAAAAATAAATATTTCTATGTTAATTATCAGAATATTGTCCAATGAGAAGCAAGATTCTCAAATGAATGAACTGAGAATATAATAATTACAGCCCTTAGAAGTTCATGATGACAGCAATCTTATTAATTTCAATGGCAAAGGAATCCAAAACATATATGTATTCATGTATGCACTGTTCTCAACTTTTCAAAAATGAACAGTTAGACGTAAATGAAAAGTTTCTTTTTTTAATGTAATGAATGTTTAGATGTAAATGAATAGCTTGTTTTAACATTTAAAAGAATAGGTCTTTTACAAAGTTTATTAGTTGACAAAACAGGCTTTGAATGCATCTTAGATAAATCCATAAACCATTAAGTAGAAACAGTAACACCACATTCAAATTCAAAGTTCCTCCCCCCATAAAACAAAGGGGGAAATTCTATTCTTCCTTATGATAAATATAATGGCTTGGATAATACTAATAATTTGTTCAATTACAACTATTAGCAACATGTCTTAGCAAGCCCTATGATACTCACGAGAACATTATTTCTTTTCTGACTACATACACAAATATGAAACCATTAATTTATATAAAATATAATGATCCGATGCAGAAGTTGAACTGTAGAAAATACAGAGTATCAGGCAATTCAATAAAATTTCAGATATTGGAAAACTTTTATTGCAATGCTCAATAAAACTATTAGAATAATAAAAAGTTTTTTGATCAGAGACTTCTGTATGAAAAAATTAACGTAAAAAGGTAAAAAGGTTTTGAAAAAAACGTAAAAAGGTAATTATTTATTAATCATATTAATCTTATAAATGCAGTATAACTTTAAGTAAGATTTTCCTTTTAAAAATTACTACAATTTCTAAAATAGTTATAACATTTTATAATTTCTTTTATACAAAAATTACAAATTATATCTTAAAAATAAGATTAAACTTATTTCTATAAGAAAATCTACTCTTTTCATCACAAACTAAAAAAAAAAAGTTTTACATATTTTAAATATTATCCATTGTGCATAAATGTAAAAGATAAAAAAAGTAGTAACAATTCTTAAAAATAAAGAAAATCACTTTCAATTAATTTCAATTGCATAAATGAAATTCATTTTTATTTAGTTAATTTCATTTATACAGAGGAAACTTTTACAAGTGTTCATATTTTTATAATATATTTAATTTCTTGATACATAATAATTCTATTTATGAAAATTATTTCAGAAATAAATTTTATAATTTCACAGAAAAAAGTTGCTAATTTATTATTTTTTTAAAATTTAATTGCTTCAATTAAATGTTTTATATGGAAGAACCTACCTTGAGGCACAAAGTATCATAGCTTGCGATTCAACGCCTCTCATTTTTGCAGGTTTTAAATTACATAATGCTACCACTAGTTTATTCTCTAGTTCTGTCTGAGGTATTAATTTCGCTAGGCCACTTACAACAGTCCTTGGGCCTTTAGTTTCTCCCAAGTCCACTTTAGATACATATAAACTATCAGCATCTGGATGCTAAAAAATATATTATTCTATTACACATAACTATAATATAAAATATAGAAGATCCAATTACTTAAAAAAATAAACTAAAACAAATATGGATTATAGAATATAAATTTCCCCTTAGAAAAGTAATGTTCAGGATGAGAAATACATTATTTCAGGCATTTAAATATTTAATTTATTAAATGCATTACATTATGAAGAGCAAATGGAAAGATACATATCTTTAATAGCTTAAGTTCTTTGCAATGAAAAGATACTAACAAAATATTGAAAACTTGAGATTTTAATTTTCTGAGAAAGGAGAATTATGCAATAATAAATAAATCTTATGCCTAATATACTTTTTTCTCCAATTTAAAAATAATAAAGCTAAAAATTTGATAAGGTTAATTAATATTATTAATTTTATATCTATATTTTCAAGAATATTAGTCCAACGAGAGAATATCATTGCATGAAAATACCAGCATAATTTGTGACAGTATTTATGCAATTTAATCAATGTTATGTAATAAAATATTTAAAAATTATAAAATATCAAATAAATTAATATTAACATTTATGACTGGTGAAATCTATACTGTTAAGGAATTTCCATTTCTTAACAAAATATCGCTTAAATATTTGTGAACCACAATAGCACTTCTACATTTTATTTCGCAATGCATAAAAATAAGCCCAGAATGTATTAAGCATGCATGCAAAAAAATAATGTTAATATTCAAAATAAATACATTTTTTAAAACATAATAAAACATGGTGAATTTTTACAAATTCCAGAAGAAATATCTTAAATAATCTATATGCATACACAAATTTTAAAAAATGTACAAATAAGTATATACAAATAAAGCTTATATAAGAAAATTTTAATGTTTACCGAAAACTAGAAAAGAAAATTTTTATTGAATTACTTATAGAAATTGCAAAACCTTTTACCAAAGTTTTAAACGTATACATAATATCATTTTGAATTGTTCGTCACACAACAAATCCTTTTTCCTAATCTTACTAGTACAACATGCTTTCAATTTTGAAACCATGGTCAAGTGATGAAGTCAATAGTTAGACAAGCCATTAAGTTCAATAAAATGAATATTACAAGTCACACATTTTATTTATCCAGTTTAGCATTTCTTACCTTTTGAACTTCAATAATTTTTCCAATCCGAATGTCTAACCTGGCAGGAGAAATAGGCAACTCTGAAGTAACAAGTTTTCCTTCTACAAAAGATACAAACACATTATAATTACAAATCTGTTATTCTACTTTGGCAATTATAAAAAGTTAATTAAGAATTGTTTTCTGTCTAATATCTTATTTAAACTTTAAAATTAAACTTTATAGAAATTAGAATTAATAAAAATTGAATGACACCTTAAAAATAATTCATCATCACTAGTAAAATGTAATTCATTTTTGATATAAATGTAAAATATTATTAACTTGCAGAAGTATGTTAACATAAAATGAAATGATAGCTAAAATTATATCCATATTTTTTTTAATCCAATTAAATAAATTTTTCAGTAAAGATTAAAATAAAAATGTTATTAATGTACATCAGTATATTTTAATTAAATACTGAGTAAGACTTAAGAAATAAAGAAGTGAAGTAATGTTGATATGGAAAAAATTTACAAGACAACAAATACAATCACTGAAAAGTAAAATATTTTTACTAGTTATTCATAATTTTTGTCATTTTTATAATTCTTTAAAACAAACACACACACACATATGTATACAATTAATAGATAAAAAAAGTCATTTAACTAGAATAACACAAAACTTCACATTAGTGGTGGCCAAAATATTTTATCCTAAAATTTTGATAATTTGCTTTCATATTAATTTTCAAAAAAGTTTATGTGAAAAGAAATTAATAACAAAGGATTATTTACATTCCATAACAGTATTTTCAAAAATCCATTCCAACATAAAGTTAGTTAAGCTCTAAATGAGATTTCCAAACATTGATTTCTAATTGAAAAGCAATATTTCACATAGCATTGAAATCTTACTCAACTAAATAACAGCAGAAGTGAAAGGATTTGCAAATCCTGAAGTAATTATTATGAGAAAGCCAAATCACAAATTAAAAAAATTGTAGCGGATTAATGGATTTAGGATGATAAAAATCCATCATTTGAGCTCTTAGTAATTAAAGTCAGACAGTTAAATAACTAAAATAAAATAATAACAAATAAAATAACTTTTTGTTTGCAGGGTCCTACTAAATTTCCAAAATATAACTAATTATTTTGAAAATTTAGTTGGAACCTGTAAAATACATAAATCAATTTTAAACTTATTTAATTTTTATTAAATTACTTTAATTAATAAAAGTAATTTAATACATAAATTACTTTTACTTTGCTTATAAAAGAATTCTTTACAGTTTATAAAATTATGTGAAATTTTTAAAAAACAAAGCTGTAATTATTTCGCAAATCCTATAGTATGGAAAAAGTTAAAAAAAGTTTTTTCGTTTATAAAAATATTACTCAGTTAAATAAACTTTCAATTTCATACAAAATTTTAACAAATTTGTCAATTTTCATATAACTCAAAAAATAATATTAAATAAAAGAAATCTCAATTATTGCTGCATACAAATACATATAATAGACAAAAATCAAAATATTTCTCTTGTTAAAAAGGAAGGAAAAATAAAAATGTTTCTAAAAATTACTGAATTGAAAATAGACAATAATTATGCATGCATTGTTATGTCTTACAATATGAAATTCTCACTGAAAAGAAATTCTCACACAAAGAGTACACTGAAGTAAAACAAGTTTACAAAGTGAAAAAAAGTTTCAAATTCCAATATGAAAATTTAAAATTACTGTTCGAGAAAATTTTTATTGCAAAATATAGAGTAAATATTTATGCTAGTACATGTCTAAATTTACATTTGACTTGTCTTACTCTTATTAAGCGGTGGGTAGGCTTTGGCAGAGAGCTTTTGCAGTTCAGGATCTTGAAATTTTTTCCGAATTGGTTCAAGTAATCTATTTAAATAAGTTTCTACAGCTGCCTTCAGGTCACCAGGATGTAATTTCTAAAAAAAAAAATTATATAAAAATAAGATTGCAGTCAGAATTTTCATGTTGAATGATTAATGAATATAATATTCTACTTCATTCAGATATGTTTCTCATATTTTTAGACATTATTAATCCTCCTCTTTTAACATTATAAATAATTATTTAAAAAAAGTTAAAAACTGAAAATTTTCATTCTTGAACTAAGGTGAAGCACATTCCGAAACAAAGTTCACAATTTTCCCCTTATGTATGTAGTTTTAAAAGAAACAAATGTCAGAGTAAAGAATTTTAAGTTTCATGCAAAACATTTTACATATTAATTATTTAAAATGTACAATCAGGAAATTAAACTCATTAAAAAACATTATATGACCACAAATTGTGATTGCTAAAATATGATGATCAATAAAATTCTACTAAATTTTCATCTATTTTATCAAAATGAAAAAAAATTGAAAGAGTATCCAATAATATTTCAATTTTATTAATTTTATTCTGATTTATAATTAAACAATGAAAATTCATAAAAGGAATAAATCAGATTGAAAATAAAAATTAAAAAAAAATTGGATATATAAAATAACTACTTAACTTCTATAATTCATAGTTACATTAAATTCAGTCTTTTTGGAAAGAGTGAATCTATTTAAGCATAGCTAGATGAGATTTGAAATAGAAGTTTCATCATAAATAAATAAAATTAATTGAGTTATGCAACTATCTTCCAGATTCTACAAATTTAAATAAAATATATTTTTTCACTTAATAAAATATATTTTTAAACTGATTATGAGTTTTATAAAAAAAATGTTATCCGTTTTATAAAAAATGTAAACTTTTGTGGGAAATCATGTTATTTAGGTTTTAACTTTTAATGGATGCTTTATGTATTATTGTAACTAATTTCAGTTGCTGACAATAATTGCAAAAATTATCATAATACAAATTAAAATATGCTTAATTGCTTCTTTGATTTTTCCTGAATTCACTTACGATTAATTGATTACACTAAAAAGATTAAAGTTAAGAGAATTTCATTTCAAAAATACATATAAAAAAAGAAAATAGATATTAGCTTCATTAGCAAACTATTTTGTAAAATAAAGAATAACATTTGAAAAAAAGTTACCAAATTCCGAAAATCTTCTTCTAATTTGGAAAAATCACTGTATACTATATTTCCGCCGTTTTCTTCATTTCTCTGTACAATGAAATCTAAAACAGTATAATCTGTATCTCAAACTAGAATTATTTTACATACCTCAAATACAGTTAAAATAATAAAACATGCACTATTAAACTTTTCATAATTTTATTTTTAATCCCACTGAAAATTTAACTAAACAAACCTTCATTCCTAAAAAGAGGCAACAATACATGTTTAACAAATGCAAGCACTCCATTTTCTTCCAAATTGCCAGGTTCACAGAAAGCTTTCTTAAGTTTTTTCTTTACTGCAGCTGGGCTATCTAAAAGATCGATTTTAGAATCTTCCAAAGATGAACTCATTTTACCTCCAGTAAGCCCAGGAACTGAAAATAAACAGCTATGTTTAAAATATGTAAGGAAAAACTTGAATATTGAATCTGAAAAAAAATCAAATATATCTCAATTTTTAAAACTTAATATTTATTTGATTTTGAAATGTATTATTTAACAGATATAGTAAATATTAAAAAGTACCATAGTAGTTGTGTATATAACTAAGTTCTTCAGCTCTAATTCTACCTCACTTAAATGATAATAATTTTGAAATTTTTTCTATAACAAATATTAATTTATAATAAGATTTTAAAAGTAATTAAATTAATAAAATCATAATAGTAAAAGCTAAATTTAAAAAACCTACAATTTTCAATTACAAAAGAGTGTGTAAATCAGACTTTAGATGAAATAGAAATATTTAGAAAACTCTGATTCAAAACTCACCCATAGGATTCATTAAGTGAATTCTCTTTGTATAACCCAACTGTGGAAGATACTGTAATAGAGGTTAATAATAATTTATAATGGCAACATATACGATTATTTTAGAATTGATACATAGCAAACACTACTCTCAACGTAACTGCCTCATAAATGAACAAACCTTTTCAGAAAAAGTAAAGATTTTTCTTTGGTCAACTCCACCAAACTGGGCATCAACTTTCAAATACTCTTCGTCCAATGCCTAATTCAAAGATATACAAGTGAATTTTAAAAAAGGAATTCATATAGGTAATCACTCAAATTCAAGACAAAACTAAACATAAATGAAAAATAATATATTACTTGTAGTCCTGGATACATAAGACTACTCAGAAAAGGGTGTTCTACTTGTTTCACAACTTCTGCTCCAGCTTTCTTGGCATCATGCTCTGTTACAAGAGAAGTTAACCTATAGACATCTAGAGTATATTCCCTATAAGATACATTAAATGCTTAACTCAGATATGTAGATAGTCAGCAATGCTTATTAATGTACTAAAATGAAACACATTAAACCAATAATAATAAATATTCATTTTTATGATTACAAATTATACCTATGACTAACAAAATATAAAATGTGAGTTTATTTGCTTTACTTATTTCAAATACCAATAAAAGACAAACAAAATGAAAGAAAAATATTAATCTTTTTGATAAAACTATACTTTAGGGTGCCCTTTGGCAAACTTAGCAATTTTTTTTTTTTTTTTTTTGGCGCCATTCCTGTTCGCGCCAAATACAGTGCTAACAGGTATGGTTGAACATTAAAAAATAACACAACGTCTGTTGGCTTTTTAAAATTCTAAAAAGGATAAACCAATCAGACTGAATCAAAACTTGACTGAATCAAAGCCAATCAGAACACGATTCGGTTTTGCCCAGTTTGGCGATCACAGCTTGACGAGACTCAAAGGGGCACCCTAAAGTATAGTCTAACCATCTTTCTAAAAATCAAATTAATAGAATTTTAAACAGGAAATTAAATAAAAATCATTTAACAGAAAAAAAACTTTATTAATAATAAAGTCTCATATAATTTTGAATTATTTAAAATTTCAAGGGTTGAAAATCTTTGATTAAAAAAAATTGTAAATAAATACAAAACAATTACTTGCTTAGCTGGTAGTCAGAACCTTTCACAAATTTTAATTTATCAAGTGGGACTCCTATGGATTCAAGCATGGCTTTGATGACAGCTTCGTAATATTTTTCCCTCAGGTCAAGTAACTCCCAGGGTGCTTTCATATTGTCTAAATACGCATGAAGATCTGCAAACAGTATTGTAACCTGAAAAGATGTTAGTTACTTTATATGCTTTAACACCAACATAAAAATATCGCAATATAAAAGGTATATAGAGTAATCAATTAGAAAAAAAAATTTATGTTATGAAATAAATATGTAAATATACTTAATGTAATAAATATAAATGATGTGTTATCTTTTATACTTCTCTTACCTTTTAAATTTTAAATTTGTAATAAAAATTATAATATTTATGAAAAATATTCATAATTTTGAAATAATGATAATAATTTATAAATTATTAACTAACATATTTAATAAAACACAAATTCAGGAAACAAATTAGATTAATTATCCTTTTTAGTATAAATAGCTGCAACCACAAAATCTTTATAAAAATCTTTTACACTTTTTTATATTCAAACTATGCTTTATGCAATTTCACCCTACTTTTAATGTTAATAATAAGATTACATTTTTATTAGCTAATATAGTTTTTTAATTTTACTACAATATTGACAATGGTTGGTGTTTACAATATAAACAAAGTTTGAAAGGAAATAGTATCAAAAGTTGGGCTCCCCCCCCCCCAATTACAATATTTTTAAGTAAACATTTATTAATAAACGTAAATGACTAACTTGAAATCCAACAATATTTTTATGCAATTAAGAGATACTTAGTTATTGAAAATAAATCAGGGCAGCATTTCCAAATAATAATAATAAGTAGAAATTGAGAAGACATTTTTTCTTGTATTATAATAATCAGATAATACAGGTTTATATAAAAAACATGCTATGTAATGTTTTCAAACGATATAAACTATGATAATATCGAATATATAATGTGAAAATGCTTTTCAAACAGTATATTTTTTATAATCCAAATAGATATATTCATTTACACAAGGGAATAAAAATTGTTTTCATACCATGTAATATTTTTCTATATTAAATAAATATTTAAAAATTCTACGGTGTTAATTTTAATTCATAGATATTTGATATAGAGTAAAAATATTTTAGAAAAACAATAATAAAATGAGAAATATTATAACATATATATATATATATATATATATATATTACACACTGAGTATCAGAATTTATTCTATAAAAACAATGAATAATACTACATTTTCTGAAAAATGCAAACTCAATAATCAAGATCTAAGTTAATACTTAAAAAAAAAGAAAGAAAGAAAGAAAAGAAAATACAGTACTGGCATAAATTGTACAAATTGTGTTTAACAATACTGATAATGTTAAAACTTCATTATAAGTTATGTGCTAAAATATAGTTATAAAAAATAGTTAAAATTATGCGCAAAATAATATTAAAATCAAAATGTTTTCTCATTAATACCTCACAATCAGCTTTTAGAAAGTCAGCTATTTTGGACATGGGAACAAAGTAAGCTACATGAGGTTTTCCAGTAGTTGCCGTTCCCCAGTACACTTTCAGATCACGTTCCTTTAAAATTTCTTTTAGTTTATCTTCTCCGAGAATTTCCTGAAAAATCAAAGCCAATGATTATACAGGGCAAAAATATTTATAAAAATATATTAACGCTATGAAATAATACCATAAATATTAAATAATATAATGTATTTGTTTCTAATAATTTAAATTTAAAGCTCTACTATGTGTCTTATTATATTTTACACTTCTACTTACTATGCTAGAGTTTGTTAGATAGATAATATTAGCAATAGACACTTAATAAAATCCCAATTTATATTGATTAAAATAAACTCTGTTATCATGATTAGTCTGGAATAACATGGCCAAGTTTAATGCTGAATAAAAGTTTCATATTATTTAAAATATATTTCCTTAGGTATTTGATTTAAAATTTTTTAGTATTACAGTTCAACCTTTTTTTTAAATTTACCATAGAGTTACTGAACAAGGAAAAAAATAATCCCAAAAGGTTTTTCTTTTAAAAAAAAAATCTCACCTGTAAATTCCTTTTTATCAAATTGAACTTGTGATCAGGAGAAACATGATCTCCATTTACTTGAGCTTCCATCTTGAAATATCACCTGGAAAAATAAACAATTATTAAAATTTTAAATAAAAATTTGTTAATTTAAGATAATGCATAGTCAGACTGAAAGGGTAAACTTTTTAAAGTAAATAACAAGACTTATTTAAAAAAAAAAAAAAAAAAAAAAAAAAAAAAGGAACCAAAAAGTGCAATTTTCAATTCCAGCACCTCAAAAGAGCTGAGACTGAATGTGAAAACCTATACACTGAAGAATGCTTCTTACCACAGTATAAGGTAGAAAAATAAATATTAACAATAAAAATACACAAGTAATCTGTGGTAAGGAAGCAAAGCATCAAAGTAAGTTTTTAATAAATGCCTGGTTGCCCTGCTAAAAATATGTTTAATAGACTCAAATTTGAAAATAAAGTGATTTCCATACATAAGCAAATTTGTGTTGATGAATACGAATATCAATCGACAGACAACTTTGCTATTTGCAAATCCAAAGATTTAAGGTTGAACTTTTAAAAAGTAAATATTCTGAACTCAGAAAATATTTTGGGCAAATCATGAGATTATAACTAAGGAAGCAAAAACACTAAATGCCATATTTTCCTGTATATAATCCGCAAGACTTTTATTCGAATAAAAGAAAAAACAGCGTACCGTAATCCACAATGCCGTATAATCCGCGACACTTTTTTTAGGCGAATAATCGAAAATATGTACTGCTGATAACATGGGTGTCACATAAAAGAAAAAAAAAATCCACAGTATGATTAAAATTATTACAAAGTGTACAGAAAAAAAAAACATTTATATTGAAAAAGATCTCTTTGGACCCACCTCATCGCAAAGTGCGATAAACTAAGATCAAAGCACGAGATCGATCAAGAGCGATAATTCCGAAAAGAGTCTATGAAAACTTGTCGATTTTTAGTTTTTAATAACTTTTAAAATGATGTTAGGCATATCTTAAAATTAAAAATATTTTCTCCGTTAAATGAAAGAAATGGATTATATTTCGATCTGAATGGTAGGATAAATTTTTCTTTAGTAATGCGAATGCTTTAACTTTTACTGCACAAAGCATGTTCATCGGCATTTTTTTATTTGCTTTCGCTATAACTTATTCCATCTGCTTTGTACCTTATTACGACGTTAACTTCAGACAACGATATTCGAATTATTTCACAACGATGCAACTCGCGTCAAGACAAAATACGGAATAACATTAGAATTGCCACAATAATATCTTTCCGAGGAACCGAATTCATTCCTGAACGTAGTTGGATAAAGCTGAGTATAGCTGTAACATATCAGCCGTGTCACCACCTGCTATTTTATGAGACATAAACAGTATTTCTTTCAAAGCTTTTCTGATGAAGAATGTTTTCTTTTCTTTTTTTTTTTAATATCATCCGCAGCAGCGTATATTACAAACAACGAAATTCGAAAGTTTTCTAACACATAATCAGCGCATTATATACAGGAAAATAATGGTAATTAAATGAGTCATTATTTAAGCAGAAAAAGAACATAAGAAATTGTAAGTAAAGACTGCTATTCTAAATTTTTATTCGCACAAAAAACAAAAAAAGAAAACGTATTAACCCTTCTTTGCATGATTTTTTTCTTTATTGGTGAAATAAATCAAGTTGATATAATTCATGTTCAAATTTAAAGGAAAAATGGTTAAAAAAAATCTCAGTATATATTTATAGTATAAATTTAGCAAAAAACAATATGCTAAAAATTTCCATCTTCATCCAAAGTTAGATCATTAGCTTAGTACTAAATAGAAATAAAAGAGGAAAATAACAGAAACACGTGTTCCACTCTAAAAAATTGAAAACAATTTTTTAGCAATAGAAACTCTAATATAATAAAACAAAATTATAAACGTTTATTGCAACTACAACAAACAGCGGAATGAGACAACTTTAAGCACTGATAATGACACTTGTTTATTTTTGACAGCTTTGTTTCTTTTTATGCAATGGACATTAAAAAGGTATCCAAACACGATTAACTTAAAGTGAACTTGTTCTTTTATATAAGTTTTGGGCATTATAGGTTATGATGGAAATTTCCACCACTATGCAAAGAAGGGTTAAGCGTTACTGAGGATAACTCAGAAAAAAAGAGAAAACAATATCTTTAGCCAGTTTTCATTGTTAAATTATTTCAATAGTAAAGGAAGAAGCTGTATAAAAAAGAGGGTTATTCACGCGACCTCACGTCGTCACTGTAAAAATAAAACTTTCGATGGAATTTAATGCGACATAGTAACGCAATGTGCGACTCAAACTTAAATAATGATTTTGGACTTTCATAAGAGAAAAGGGTTAATGAAAAATGATCAAAATCATTTGTGATTTTGGTATATGAAAACCATCTTCCAAAGAGGAAACTTCAAATAAAATCTACAATTTAAAAAGGAATATTCAGTATTTTTATTAGCAATTTTATCGTAGACAAAAAAAATTAGAAGCTATTAAAACATATAACATGAAATTAAAAAGTTATAAATGTGTTTTCCACATAAAAAAAAAATAATAATAAATCGCTAAATAAAATGAATATTACGTAACGGATTTTGGTAATATAAAATTAATTTTACCCCTTTGTTAGAATTATTTTCATGTTTAGTTAAAAAAAAAATAAGCAAGATGAAACAGAAAAATGAGAAATTAATTATAAAACATTTAAATACTATTTCTATTTTAAGTTTAATGTAACAATTTCGAAGAGAAAACGTTACTGCATGAAGTGAACTCATCATAATAAACACAATTATTTGTAATACTATAAAATGATATAACGACTGTAAAACTTAAGTTTCAAGTGATGAAACCTGGAAAAGCAAAATATTGTAAAATAGAGCATGTGTGTAAACGTCTTACGGCCTTATTCACCAACCAGAGTTAAACGAGGTTTCAGGGTAAAGGACGAGTTAAGTCATGAAACGTTACTCACCACGACAAAAACAGCGATTAACTCGCCTATATATAACCCTAGAATAACCCTACGATTTCGGAGTGTTAGCGCCGAGTCAACAAACAATGGCGGACTTAAGCAATATGTTTGTTGATAATGATGTGCAAGATTGCTAGCCAAACAGAAACCGTCTTACATGTCGTGTTCGGTTAACTCCAAAGTTGTTTTACACGGGAATTTCCCCGCTTCATGTATAAGAATCGGCGAGTCATGCTAGAGTTGAGTTATAACCGAGTTAGGCTACACTCAAGTTAACCCGTGTTTGGTGAATACGGCCATTAAGGGGGATAATTCCAAATCGAAATTTTCATTTGTCACTTTCGACTAAATTCTTTCGATATTTTGTAGCATTTGAGAGAGGAATACAAAATCATGAAAGAAATTATCTCATAAAAATTTTCAATAGATACCCGATTTTACGAACATCAAAATCGGTGACTCCTTGATGTTATATAAGAATTTAATTCCAAATTCCGATTGGTTTTAACACACATGATCATTTTTTTTAATATGAAAACTCATTAGATTAGGACCTATAATTTAAAGTGGATTCTGAACCACTATAAACATCCATGACAGGATGAACCCGAACTCACGAACTATTTGAACCGAAGGTCAGAAGGCAAACCATTTAATTGCCAGCTCGTCGTTTCAAATCCTCAACCAACTATAATTTTGAAAAAATAAATAAAAGCATTCAAACAAAATGTTATTTTTTTCTTCCGATTGTCATAAAGTTTCCATCGAAAAAATATTCTTAATAATGAATATTGTATTTTTATTTCATGTTTTCGATGAATGACAAAAGATAACTGGATACTATGCTTTTTTAAAGTTAACGTTAAAACCTTCCTTTGTAATTAAGTAAATTATTCGTCACAGAAATTGAAATGAGAAAAATATATATGAATTGGAATATTTTTAAGTATTACATTTCTAATTTCTCAATACATAACATTAAGTCTTTTTTTTTTTTTTTCCTGTCAATTATATTTTTAACCAATATGTTTTATTGATGTAGTGTAATAGATAAATGACAGTATAGGTGAAGAGCTAAAATTTCATATTTAAAAATTGGAATTAAAATATGTTTTTGATATTATTTAGTTGATTACGATATTATCATTTTTTTTTATCCTGTTTTCGTATGGAAAATTAACAGCAATTATATATAAATCATTTTGAGAAACTTACTAAATGATTTATATAATGAATGATTTACATTTAGAAAAACTTTCTTTTATTGTTAATTAAAACTTTTTTTAATTTAACCATGTAGCATAAATTTTTCCTCTTTTATGCCATTAAATTGATCTTTTTTCATTTATTGCAATCTTTTCAATAGTCACAAACTCTATTTTTTACAACATTTTTTACTTTGTTTTCACCTGATAAATTTTTTTATAAAGAATTCCCCATGTTTTACGTTCATAGATGTGACATTGACTAAGACAATGAAGATTATATTTGTTAACAATTTTAAGATTCGAATCAGAATTAATAATTTTACTTATAGTTGAAATTGGACAGTTTAATGTGTTTGCAAATATCTTTCAGTTGGAGGGATTTTATTTCAGCATTAATATCTTCTCTCCTTCGCAATATTAGAAAAACTATTTTTCTTTGGAGAAGTATTTACCCTTTAGATGCCAGACAATGTGTGTGACGCTTTTTCCCTTCATTATATATATTTCCTATCGCGGCTATAGGTTTAGAAAAACCAATGTGTATCGTTTCTGATTTACTGAATAAAAATAACTTCCTTCACAAAGAGCACAAACGTATCCTTTTATCATTTTTAAAAGTTAAATTTTGCATGTAAACAGATATGCTTGGTATTTTCTAACGGTGTGATAAAAACCATCTAAAAAGTCTGAGAGCAGATTTTGCAGTAATAATCACTTAAGTTCAGGGGTGTCATCGAGCCGGAACGCCGTTCCGGTACTTCCTTTTTGGACAGGAACGCGTCCCGGAACTAAAGATGATTTTTGATAACGAGAATTGGCTGACGTATAATTAAAAAGAATTGCTGATTTTTTTTCTAATTTTTATGTGTATTATAAACAAGGGTTTGAACCGAACCTGAACCAATACAATGTAATAATAAGATTAATAAGTACTGTTAGCAAAATATTCTATGCACGCTACCTACGTTACCTAAGTCAAAGTGTCGATTAAAAAGTGGCTATGGAGAAAATGAAATCCAGTCATTATGCACCAGATTTAATTTAACATTACCGATGCGATGTATCAATGCGTTTAGAGAGATTATATTGATACTGGGGGCAAAGTAATTCCTGAAGATGTAGAAATCTTAATTCGATACATAATTATTGTACCTTGCAGTTCGGCAGAGTGTGAGCACGGATTCAGTAATATGAATATTATTTCAAATGAACAAAGAAATAGAATATTAATTGAAAATCTAGCAAATATTTTATTTATAAAAATGAATGGCCCACCGCAACAATTATTTAAACCAGATGATTATGTAAAAACTTGGTTATGTTCTCATCGTTCAGCGGATGACAACAAAACAGGGAAAATTCAACCACAAGATCCTGAACATAATCCTATTTGGAATATTTTATAGAAACCATTAGAGTTTTCATGTATTGTTAAAAATATTTATGCGATATTGTTTGAGTATCTACTATGCGTATTTTGTAATTTGTTAACTAATTTTTATTAAACGTTCCTATTATTGTAATAAACATATATACACAAAATGGGTTTCGTAATGATTTTCGTTTCCTTTCCTTTTTATGCTATATACAGGGCCGATCCTGGCGACAGGCGAAAATTGGGGGAAATCTCCACCCCCCACCCCCCCGTCGTTAAATTTGGGACATGAGACCGCACAGAGCGGCCGCCTACCCAGGATCAGCCCTGTCTATATAATTATATTAAAAAAAAAATTAGCACAACACCACTGCTTAAGTTGTAAATGTAATGGCTAAGATAGCATGGACCATTACTTTATAAAAAAAACAACAGAACAAATAAAACATCGCACTGTGTATCAGATCGAGAATCTTGGAAATCAAGATACAATGTAGCCGAGAAATGCGGAAGATAAAATAAAAAAACTGACGGTATTGCCTCAATGGAAACATACCACTCACTCAAGGACGCATATCGCACAGATAAAATATCAGATTGCAAAAAGGATTAAAGTCTTCCGGGATAGAGCCACTAGCAGCGTCACCAGAACAGGCGTAACTGTAGGGTGTGTCTGCTCCAGTTGGAGGACAGATGACCTACATACGTCACTTATCACTCGACATTGAAGACTTGGCCAGACACTTTGTATTTTCAGTGTCAATAGCGTTTTAAAAAACCAAATTAGAACAATTTTTTTTTCAAAAAAGTACGCTTCTTGCGATTACAGTTACGAGCTTTCGAACATAGCAGGACAGTAGTTCCAATGTGAATTTATATTTTATTTGTTTCGTAAAGACATGCTTCATAAAGACTGAGAACTATCATTTTATTTGTTATCAAGTTAAAACTACGACATAAAGATTATTCATGAAATTCTATTTGTATTACAATAACGAGTTTTTCGACCATTTTCAAAATTTCTCTGAATATAATTTTATTTGTTCCATTTAGAATTTATTCCATTAACTCTGAATATGCAAATTAATTTTCCAACCTATAAAATGTGTATAAAATACTTAAATTGGAAGCAAGGATAAATTTAAATCAATGACAGGAATGGTATCATTTTTCAAAATTCTGTTGTTATAAAATACGATGTACACATTCTTACATTAAAAAATATTTTTGCAAAATGATTGAAATATTTTTTTTAAATAAAATGTAACAAAAAATGAGTAATAACTTTAAATTCGAACTGAAGTGAAATAATTCCATTTCTAATTCAAATGAAATTCAACAGAAAAAAGTCTTATATTTCATGCTTGCATTTGACATAGGAAAACATTAATTAGAATTAAGACAAATATTTATATATATAAAGAAGGCATTAAACTTCATACAACTATTTAAATTAAAATAACTGCATGTAAGTGGTTTAATGAAGTATAAAAAAAATTCAAATTTAAATAATTTAAACATTCACAACTATGCATAAATGGAAGCGCGCTCAATTATAAAATAAATTCAAGCGCAAGCAAGCAGAATAAATTTAACACAAGTAATAACAAAAACTAAGAATTAATATTCAGATTTTTTTTAAAAAAAATATAAATATTAATTCTAATTAATATTTTAAAAAATTGAAATAAATTCTTACGCTAATCTAAACAGAAATGTATCTATTTCTCCCTTGTATGCGATTCTAATATTCAACGGATAAGAGAAAAATTCTAAAGAAGAATTTCTGTAAACAAAAACAATCTCCTATCCCAGTAAATGAGATACATTTGCGTCAACTAACGCAGATGTCTCAATGCGTTAAAGTAAATAAATATGCATGGCTTGAACAAAGAGAAAGTGCTTACACGCTCGGGTGGAAACCGCGAAAGCATACCAGCTGATGCAATGTCTGCGTCTTTTAGCGTCATGAAAATGCAGGTGAAATATCTTTCAAGATAAAGCCTATTTCTGGGTTATTGATTTTTTTCCCACCCGCAGATACGCTCCCTTTTAGCAATGAATTATGACTGGCTCTACAACTCCTAATTAGAATACTACTCTTAATTCTTACTACAGTGAAACATTGACCATACACTCTTAGAAGGAAATTTGTCCTAGATGTAAAGGCAAATGAAAGATTTGGAAAAATTTTTAATAATAAAAATGTTGTAGTAAAAATAATATACATTCAAATTTAAACTAAACTAAACTTTGACTAGTCTTAACTTTAACCCTTCTTTGAATGATTTTTTCTTTATAGGTGAAATAAATCAAGTTGATATAATTCATGTTCAAAATTAAAGGAAAAATGGTTAAAAAAATCTTAGTATATATTTATGGTATAAATTTAGCAAAAAACAATATGCTAAAAATTTCCCTCATCATCTAAAGTTAAATGAGACAACTTTAAGCACTGATAATGACACTTGTTTATTTTTGACAGCTATGTTTCTTTTTATGCAATGGACATTAAAAAGGTATCCAAACACGATCAACTTAAAGTGAACTTGTTCTTTTACATAATTTTTGGGCATTATAGGTTATGATGGAAATTTACACCATTATGCAAAAAAGGGTTAAGTGGTGAAATGCTGAGTCCAAAACAAGAAAATTTTGATTTCAATTTTAATATTAGAAGCATTTACCAAAAATAAAAAAAAATAAAAATAAAAGAAATTGAGAAAAGATTCTAATTATTTTGAAAAATATGAATAAGTTTCGCAGAGGATAAATCAAATGCAAGAATTCTTTATCTGTTTTGCCGAGAAGGTAATCGAATAGTTAGCGGGTCTTGACTTAGATTCAACAGTTCGTGGGTTCGAATGCACTGTAAAATGTAGATTCTAATCTAATTAGCCTTCACGTGCAAAAAGATTGTTAAGGGCAGTTAAGAGATAAACAAATCAATCTTAATCTTTTTTTTTCTAATTTATAACCCTTAAATTTTTATACCTAAATCTTGTATCATTTTAAAAGTATTTATCCACACTAACTATTCGGCCAAATTACATGAACATAAGCTTTCAGTAGGTAATTAGCGTTGCAAAAAACAATACGGGAATCAATCAATTTCGATAAATTTCTTACAAAATATATATTTAATTGAATATGTAAAAAATTCCTAAAAAGATTATTTTAATAAAGTTATTAAAATATTTTATGACATAATGCATGTATACATTAAAAGCATTTTTAACTTTCATGTTGTAATTTTTATATTTATTAACTAAATACATATATTGACTTATTTGTTGGTATTGAAAATACAATGCTCAAAGATACACAAATAAATTCAGTTTTTCTTTTTAAAAAACAAAACTAAGAATCACTAATAAAAAGCATTCATAATCTCATTGTTTTATTTTTATTTAGACTATTAGTGTTTTTCTCTAATCGCATACTTTACCTTTATTTAGAATTAAAAAAAATTAGTTTTTCTTTAAATTTTAGGGAACTTTGAAATAAATGAACTGAGATTCATTGCGTCACAAACATGTAGCTGACAAATAATTGATATATAATATAGTAGAAAACCGGATCTTCGACAACTTCCGATTCCTTTTACTTGATTAAGAAAATCATTAAGAGTTTCCGCATAATATTTCAAAAATTTCATGGAAAACGTTTAACAAAGTATTTCTGTCTTCGATTGTCTATTACTACCAAGCGAAGTCTTTTTTTTAAAAAAAATGATCGTCACTACTTGAGACAACAATGAGAATTATTATTTGAATACCCTGACGATTGTAAAATAGACCAGGAATCCAAATCTAAGACAGATAAACTGGAAGTGTGGCGTGGAAATAAAGCCACATCCATCATTTTGATTTGGTTTGTAGTCTTTTTTCCAACGAGGGTGAAATAGGAGGAGACTAATAGTTTAAAGTGGATTTCGAATAATTTTAAACATTCAAGCCAAGAGGTAGGATTCAAACCCCCGAACTACTAAGCTGAAGTTCAGAACGCAAAACCGTTCGGCACCACATCCAGTAAAAGGATTTAATAAAAATAAAAGATTTTCATTAATTTAAAATTTCTGACACAAGCCTTTTGGCACGCGCATTGAGCCAAAAAAACGCACTTTTTATTTATCTTTTCCACAAGCTTGCCTATCAGGGATGACTCTCAGAGTGTCTCAGGCTTTCATTTCTCTGAAAAACATTAAAATTCACCAGAAGAGCAATAGGCATATGTGACAGCGCATAATGAAAGGCCTGAGAGGCTATTGTCAGTATTTTAATATCCACTACGTAAATTGTCTTCCAAGAACGTTTTTCGCTGACATTGGGCTTTATTCATTAGTCAGTCACAAAGGAAAAAACCCGTAAAACTTCCAAGCACCCATTCCGACGGACGAGCAGGCAGAAGCGCAACATTCATCTCTTCAACAGAAGCTAGGATTGAATCTGGGACCTTATGCAGTGGAGACAGCTGTATAACCACGAGGTCATAATGAGTCCAATAAATGGAGGGTATCAAAGTATTTTACTTTAATTTTTAGGATGTCCGTTATGCAGTATCGCGCGCGGTATTAGAAGTACTATATACTATTCACAGAAACCAGTTGAAAAAAATATTAATTAGATTTACTTCTATTTAGTGTTAATATTTTCTGTGTAGAATTAAATATTTAAATTGAATATCTGTTG
The DNA here is from genome assembly GCA_026290005.1 of Latrodectus geometricus. Taxonomy (NCBI): domain Eukaryota; kingdom Metazoa; phylum Arthropoda; class Arachnida; order Araneae; family Theridiidae; genus Latrodectus; species Latrodectus geometricus. The sequence goes on along the minus strand of JAPDSC010101901.1, from coordinate 86,563 downwards.
CTTACATCATTTAGGTAAGATCCGAGGAGAGACCACACCCTTAGTGACAAACTGAAAAACAGCGTAAAATGACAGCCAAGGCAGGACAAAATGGCGAAATAACAATTCCAGAAATAGTTAGGTTTATCAAACCTAATGTATTAAAGTTCTTACCAAGAATGACCAAATTTATCGCCAACCAAAATTATTCACGCTAAGGATGTGGGCTCTGCTGCAATCCAACCAAAACTCTGCATTTCAAAATAATTTTTTTCTTCTTTTTTTAAATTCATAAACAAGTATGTTTATAAATATAAAACGTTGATTATTTTTTTTCACCTCTCAGCAAAGCTATTTTCACCGAAAGTAGTCATAAAATCTAAATTGTGATTCATATTTTGAATTTAAATAAAAAATAAAAGTGAAATCGATTGTTAGAAAGCATTTCTAGAAAATTAAATAACCTACTTTACGAGAAAACCCGTTCTAAATATCATAAAACCACGCCACTTTTAACAAATCAGATATGATAAATAATAGAAACAGGTGGAAATGGAGATCAAAACTCGTATGACAAGTTCAGACCAGCTTTATGTCAGAATAGCAGAAGACGAACAATGAATATTGGAATACTGCTAAAAATTTAAAAGAAAAAACAAAAAAATAACCGAACCGGTAATATTCAGACAAAAATTTTGACCCAGTTTCATATTGTTAAAATGGCGAGATAATAATTTTCAATAATGAGATAAATGCTAGGTTTTTAAAAGAAACATAGTTATGAATTATACAAATCTTATCTTAACTAACAAACATTCATTAATTTTTTTTTGGAAAATTAAATAAATTTAATTAAATGTACATATTTTTAAAAATATATTAAAATATAACTTCACTTTCAGAAAATACGATTCTGATTTCTGCTTTTAGATTAATTAACAGCGTGGGAAAAGATTTGAGTGTAGCCCAAAAGATGTAAGTTAAATTGTTAACACATGCTTAAAACAGCTCAAAAAATCGTTTTTACAAGTATAACGTATGCGAAAATAGATTTTAATTATCACTCTACATCAGGGGTGGCCAAGACGTCGACCGCGGTCGACTGGTAGACCGCGAAGACATTTTAGGTAGTCCACGCGACCATCCCGATAATAACCTCGGATATTAACAATTTAATTTATGACTTATTACATAGAATCAATGAATTATTTAAATTAAAAATTTACTACAGTCTGCGCTTTAAAACCCAAAACAAACTGTGAAAAGATTTACGATTTAAAGATTTATGATTAAAGGTTTACTATTTAAAACCTAAAACGAACATGATGAGCGCGTTTAAAACATTCAAAAAAATTATAGAAAGGTATGCATCTCAATTAAGAAAACATGAATTGAGAAACTTCATAAACATAGAGGAAGAGTGCATCCATAATCCAAACCGGGACTTCGAAGATTTCACTTTACTTGTTTTGTTAGAAGAATTTTAAAGAAGATTCGCCGACTTAATTAAGTTGAAATAAATACTCGATTTTATTATATTTCCATTTAATGAAAATGTGAACATTGATGGAGTATCTGAAAAAAATATAACATTCAATAGATATCACATCAGTCACGGTCTAGAAAGAAATTATTAAAATAAGATGCGATATATTTCTTAAATCCAGAGTATATTTATCGATACTGATTTTTGAAAATTAATTTCTGAAAAAACGCTTAGAAATATTTACACAAATTGATTTTGTATTTGAAATCATACTTTGGATTGAGATATCTTTGCGAATCTGCTTTTCAACCATGAACAAAAAACAAACATTGGTCGCATTTAGGAGACGAATATTTAATTTCGTGTTTATGCATTGCAATAAGCTCGTACCAGCCACAATATGATAAACTTGTCGCAGATATACAGCGCCAAATTTCAACTAAACGAAGTGAATAGGATGGTCAGTTTTTGATATATGATTATTTTCGTCAGTAAATTTTTGTTTTGTAAATATTAAGTGTTTTTAGAAAAATTACAAAATTTACCATATTTTCTTGTTACGTAAAATAAATATGTACGTTAATTTAGCTCTGCCATTGGTAGACTGCCTTCGATTTTATAAATGCGGAGTAGACCCCTGATCCCAAAAGTTTGGCCACCCCTGCTCTACATGATTACTTTTTGCACACTAAAGTACATTCGACAAAAATTTACGATTTAATGTGAATTTCGAAAATCACAATAATGCCTACCCGAAGGAGGAATTGAACTCATGAACTGTTTAATTGAAGACCATCTCAGCTAAGCATCATTGAAGATGTCACTTTGCACACAAATTTTGTAATTGTTCAAAAATAAAAATGGATAACATTCTACTTACGACAAGTTTCGAAATTCCCACCATAATTTAATAATTCAAATTGAGACGGTAACATTTTTGAGTTGTTATTCTGCAAATTCTTTAATATTGAAAGTTATTTTCATAGGTTCACAATTCAAAATAGATTCCCAGCACTAAAATACTGAAGGAATCGAACCCAGGAACAGATATCTTTTACAGCTGCCAGCCAATCACATTCCTGAAGTGACAGAGGAGAGAACCAATCAGGATATAGGCATTTGGCTAACTGAAATCACAGCCTTTGTTCCACTTCAGAATTTTAATTACGTTTGCAGTATCTTTATATTGCTATGAAAGTTGGTTTGAACTAACTGTAGATTTGCTTTTGCAATGTTATTCATTTAAAGAACCTTTCGGAGCTTTGTGAACTTCAAGAACAAAATCATGCGGTTCTTCACTTTTTTAACATTGTCCTCTATGTAATGTTCGGCAGAGAAAAAATGCATCGGATTCTCCTTAAACTCGCTAACAAATTTAATAATTTTAGAGAGAATCGTAATTTGTCATATAATAAAATAATTGCTTAATTGTTAAAAAAAAATTAATTCTGTCAAAATTTTTAAGATTTTTTAAAGTTTTTTTTAATACTAACAGCTTTGATGAACACTGAATGCAATGTGTGTGGTCTACTTTTAATTAAAGGCTTGTAAGCGAACTGTAATGGCCCAGATATTGAATATAGATAGTTTGTAAATGAATTCTCATTGAAGTATAACAGTTGATTTCTAATAAATTGCATAAATAATATTCGTTTAGAAGTATTCTCCTAAAAATTATTAGAAATTCAGTACTTACAAGCTTATGCTTCTCAGATTATCGTCACCTTTTTGTGGTTACGCGGATTTTAATAATTGACAGATATGAAATGTGTATAATTTCAAATCATGATTTCAACTGATGCTTTGAAATGCTGAGTTAAAAATACTTTTTAATTTTAGAAAATCTATATTCATTAAAAAGCTGAATAATTAATATCTATGTAAGACGTTTTCTTAAAATAAAAGTTAACACATGCAATAAATACTTAAAATAAAAAATAACGTCCAAAGACATTAGCAAAACAAATACAAGATATTATTTAAAAAAATATATAATTTTTTTTTTTATTTTCATAAAACTAATAAAATTATAAGACAAATTTAATTATATATAATACATAAATTATAATTTTAATCAAAAATTTATACATATCAAGATTAGAATACATCTTCAAGTAGTATAAATAAAAAATTATGGGAAAAATATATCAATAAATTGATAATTATAAACAACAACATGCACTTTTCTTAGTACTAATTTTTAAGGACAATGTTAAATAAATTTGAAATTTTTTCTCTCCTTTATTATATTACAAGTAAAGAACTATTTTCTATGAATAGTAACTAATTAAAATATTTTAGATTTCATTTTAAATATTCCTCATTTATTATTCCTATAATGAATAAAATATTAATCATGGCAGGATTTTATTTTTCCAATCACTTCTTAAATTTAAAGAATATTTAAATATTTATTATCATTTTCGTTGAAGAATTTGTCTGTGTAAAAAGGACCAAAATCGCATTCATGAATTATTAGAATTTTGATTTTACGTCAAGTTGCAAATCATTTATTTCAATCAGAATGTTGGACTTTTGGGAAACAATAAAATAAGTATCTGATTGTTATCATTTGTTTATTATTTTAATCAATTTTATAACTGATGTTATTTTTCAATTAAAAATTTGAATTACTGTTAAAGTAACAATGTGCAAGTTTTTAATAAAACCAGGTTGGTTGGTTGGGTTTAATGGCGCAAGGTCCAAAAAAGGACAAGCTGCGCATTAATAAAACCGGACATGTCATAATATGTAAAGGACCTTAGTGATAGTTCTGAAAAGTATTTAATAACAAAAATGATTTTTCAAACCAAAATTGTTTTGCTTGCTCCATAACAGTTATGATATTTCAATATTTGACAACATAACTTTTTTTTATTTGTTCTTCTGATATAACAAGTATTCATAAATGATATTAACCATTATAAGTTTTGAAAAACTTTGGTTAGTTTTAAATATATATGCACACACATTATTATATTTGATTTTTCAACTCATTGTTCAGAATATTTTAATTTAATTAGTTTAAATGATTATATAAATGTATTAATAGGCAATGCATGATTAACATAATAAGAAACAGTTATGATATTGGCATACT
>JAPDSC010101901.1:42756-81988 GCA_026290005.1 Latrodectus geometricus | reverse complement strand
TGTAAAGCCAAAAGAGTTTTATATTTCATTCGGTTCTTTCAATCAAATTATGCTTAACATTCAAAGATATATGTTTTATTTATACACAGCTATCAAGAGAGAATCATAATATCACATAATCAAGAGAGAAGAAAATTTAAATTTTCACAACATATAGTATTAGATAAAATGCCAAAAAATGTAATAAACTTTAAAAATTTCAATCCATAAGAAATCTTTTATTCTGGCAAACTTGTGTATTCTAGGAAGTTATAATCTACTTCTTGGGAAAGTTGATAATTTAATTCTTTGCTTTCATACTCGTGACTTATTGCTGCCATAATTCAAATTTAGAGGAAACAATCTGAAGTTATATTTTTTAACATATGAAAAAACAGCTATGTTGAGATAGTTTGGTATTCATAAGGTAAAAGTAGAAAAAAGGATGTCAACTCAGGTGTTAATGTCAGTACAAGAACTTTCTTTTAAATTATGTCATTTACTCATGATGATGCAGACAGTATACCATTTGAATATAAGTTTTTCCCATATACACATTTAATGTTTTCTTAAGATAATTAGATTTTTTTTCCTTGAGATAAAAGAAGTATAATGACAGCTCCTAAGCAATAAATTCAAGCATTAGTCACTTAATTTTAATATTCTAACTGGAGGAATAATAGAAATAATTTAATTTTTCTTAGCCCGATAAGAAACTTAAAAGCTGAAAAGGTTTATGCTTATAAAATATTATTATGATTCAATGATCTCCCCTTGTTGTAAGAAACAGAGTAAGATACCAGCTCATATGCTAACCTCATCACTTATTTGGGATTAAAAAAAAATAGGCATCTGTTATGACTTATTAATCAATTGTTATACAATTTCAAGTATTTACACATAAATGCATTTATTACCTCATTCCATTTTATATGCAAGTCAAATATATACTGCATTGGTAATAATTATATATATATATATATATTTATATTTATATATTTATATATTAATATATATTAATATATATTATAATATTGAGAGTTTGAAAAATCAATCAGAAATATTAAAAAATAAATGAAAAACATAAATATTACTGGGTTACTTAACCAAAACTCAAAAATATTAAAACTAAGCTTGACTGATAAAGCAAAATAATAATGCATTTTTATCAATAACTTGTACAGTTGGAGTAATTTTAGCAATACGAAAATGTCATTGATAAATCTAAGGAATAATAAATATTTCATCTCATTTCATAGGTAACTAGTAATGATACTAACTTGGAAAAAGCATCCTGTGTTATATTTCTATCCAAGAGAGAAAAAGGAATTACATTCAACACTAAATTAATAGTATGAATAAAATAATTTAAATCCAAAAATAATTTTATTTTTAAACTTCTATGATATATTTATAAAAATTTTTGAGTAAAGTCTAAATATTTAAAAAAATATATAATATTAAGGCAAAGCTTAAAAATTAATAGTTAATTCAGTTTTCTGATAATATTGCTAATTTTAAGTTTTATTTTTAGCTTATGATATTCATAGTGCAGTTCTTTCTTATGTAGCTCCAAGTTTAAATATATATAAATTGAATATTACTTATAACAAGTTATTTTCCACCAAAACATTCAAAGTTATCGCAAGCAATTAGTCTTGAGAAATAAACTGAAGTATTTAAAGGAAAATATTCAATAAGGGACAGTACAAAGTATTTCTAGAATTGACACTCATTTATAATAATGATAAACATAACTCATTGGTAATATTTTAATATATGTTGTTTTATTACCTATTACATTAACATTTAAAAATACAATTTTATCACTTGCACAATTTTTTATAATATCTTTGATTATTTTTTGCATTTGACATGCAATTAACTAGTATTTATGCTGTCTTTATCATATTGATGTACATTGATTTCTCTACATGAACATAAAAATAAACAGATTAATTTTAATTTCAATGCATACTTTTGAATATTTTTTATCCATTTCTGTATCTTTAATGTTTATATTTTTTTAATATAGTTATAGGAGCAGACGTTTTTGTAATCAATTATCAAAAAAATTTTTTGGATACATATTAAATAACAGAAAATAGGAATGCTTAAGACGATAATGAATTGAAAAATTTTAAATTGATAAATCCAGGAATCATTGATAAAATTAGCGCATATAAATAATTATATTACAATATTTTAATGAGATAAAAATAAAATCCAAACATAATCCAGCAAATTTATTTCCAAATAAATCAAACTAAATAGAATGAATAATCTAGCCGGTAACAATAACAGAAAATGAATGTTTACATACATTAAATTGCATGAATGATCAAAATTTACTTTTACTTTATGACTAATCAAAATTTAATAATATACTTAAGAACTTGATCCATTTTAAAATATAAGGAAAATCAACGATTTTTCATCCAATTACACAACAAGGTAAAATCAATAATGACATTATATAAAAATAAATAGATATTTTTTAAAGATTGCACATCTAATTACATTAATAATTATTTCACAAATAAAATCCTTTAATCAGAGCATTAAATCTTCTGTAATTATAGCAATTAGCAAAAGAATTACTTATAAAACCTTTTAAGCGTTAAAAATCAATATTTTCAAGGATTAAAAGTTGTTTTACTCACCAGCGTGATACTTTCAAAGTTGATATTTGACGTCTGCTGAAAAAAAGAATTTAGTACGAAAGCATTGCCACATAGAAAATAATGTAAATTATTTTGTTACATTGCATTTCCGGTTCTACTTGTGATCGAAATTAGTGAACTCAAGCCAACCAACGAATAATTTGAACTACAATCTTGTGACATAACCAACTCCTGAGTGAACAACTTTTTCAACTTTCAAGGCCCTTATTACATTAGAATTGACGACATTAGTGTGACGTCATGTTTCCAAACAAATACAATGTAAATATTTGTTTAATATTGTATTTAAGAGTGCCTTCTTGACAAATTTGGAGATTTTTGTTTGGCTATCGATTTTATTGGTGATTTTTGTTGGCACAGAACAATAAATTGTTCTGTTGCAACTAGAATACGATTGGATTTTGCCCAGCTTGGTGATTAACTGTGACTACAATTTGGCGAGAATCAAAGGTTAAGCAAACAAAAGGTTAAAAGCTTTAGCAAACACGTTATCCTTAAATAATGAATATCAATTTCAAAAATAACAATTTAAAAATCTATCACCGAAGTCTATGGCAGTTTCAATGATAAATGGCGCTTAACAGCAAATGTTTGGAAACAATATGACGTCACAACTAATGTCGTCTATTGCTGATATTTCAGTAAGAGGAATTCCCTTAGATTTAACATTACATGACATCACAACTCGAGTTGCTGCAATTCGCATTCATTATCCCATGAATGCTCAAAATTTCTGTTAAAATTGCTTGCGAAAACAACTGTTTTACTATATTTAACAATATATGGTTTTTCTGGCTAACAGTTTTAAGATTGCCATATTTTTATTTGGTGGATTTCATATTTCATTATAAATTCTTGTTTTGGGAATTTTGTCAGTAGGCAAATTTTATTTGATTCAGTACGAGTTTTCGCCATCCTGCTATTGTATTAAATCAAGTTTATCATTTAAATCATTGTCTCTAAAATGATGGAAGCCAATCTTATGTCACTTGATAAAAATCTGATACAATTACAGGATAAATTTTAACTGTAAATAAATAGTTATGTCTTTTTTTTTTTTTTTTTTTTTTTTTTTGTTAGACTGATATTTTGTTCCATTTTAAAACAAAATTTGAAACTATATAGTAAAATCAAAATCTTATGGAAAACAAATTCTTGAAATTAATTCACTTAAGATTTCATACTGTCTAAAATGCAGATTTCAATTGAAAAGCAAGATAAATTTGAGCAGCTGATAGAATATCATTGGCTTTGAGATTTCTCACAACATTCATAAAAATTTGACTGTTTGTTTATTGTAAGAAATCCTTTATTTTATTTTTACACTCCAAAATGTTAGTCATACATTTTATGGAATTTTAATAATTTCATTATTATGAATGGCTTGTATTAGCAATTCAGATAATCATTCATAATGGGTTTTCATTGTTTTGTTTGAATCAATTTTATTCCTAAATTTTGTTATTTTTCTTAAGTTACTTTTTTAATACACTGCTGGCCTCCATAAATACAACACCCTGAAGGAAGCATGCAAATAACATGAAATTTACAACATGCATAAGTGAAGGTAAGATATGCAGATGATTAGAATTTTAGCTCAGATGCGCATCACGTGTGCCTTCAAGTTCGGCAACTTTGTTTTTGTTGTGATTTTTTCAAAATGAATAAAATAAGCAAAAATAAAATAAAAATAATTAATTATGTCCCGTAAAAAAATGCAATCCTTTTTTGAACAAATATCCAAGTTAGACAGAAGAAGGATAGTGGCCTATCGAGATTGTGGATTATCTATCAGGGAAATCGGTAGTCGTATTGGATGAAACCAAACAACTATAATACGGATATGTGATCGTTTTATGCAGGAGGGTACGATGTACCAACGTGTTCTATTGCATTCACCTCAGTGTACCACTTCACGTGATGGCAAATTGTGCGCGTGGTAGTGACGGATCACTTAGCCACATTACGAACCACAGCATTGCACATTTAGCCTGTAATGCATTAGCCAGTGTCGGCGCGTACCATTCGAAGCCGTATACAGCAGAGTAATCTGTCAGCAAGACGTCCATTGTTTGTTCAAGGATTCTTCATCAATCGCCAGATTAAATTGCTTCACTGTCCGGCTCGCTTTCCATAGGTTTCGCCGATAGAAAACATCTGGTTCATGGTTGCTCAATGATTGACCTAGATCATATACCCAGTTACCACACCAAATTAACTTTGGCAATGTGTGGAAGCTGCTTGGTCTGCTGTACCCCAAGAACACACCCAAAAAATTCTCTTGGAATCAAAGCCGAGGTGTGTAGCAAAGCATGGTGATCTCCATTAATAGCGGCTACTCGGAGTTCTGATTTTGGCAAAAAGTACACTTCACAGAAGTCTATAAATTTAATCATTTGCTACTATAATATATACTTAGTCAACATGTTATCTACAAAATAAATTTTGTGGTGATATCTCTTGTATTTCTTGGTGTTGCAATTTGGGTGGCCAGCAGTGTAATGTATATTATCTAAGTGTATCAATGTATGAAAAATTTTAATATTGACTTTGGTGTTTGTTACATATTTCATTCATACTGTGAACATGTCATATAAAATGTTTTTGTAGAATATTTTATTGAGTGTTGCAAAATACTCTTGATGTATTATTTTGATGTAATGAATAATTAAAATCCTAATAATTATGTTTCAAATAATGTTTATATATTAAGCATTTCCATTTATAATTCATGACAAATGTATTGTGTTTTATGTAATATTTTAAAATACATCAATTTTACTTTCTTTGTATGTTGTAATTATTTGCTTTTATTGCTGTTACGATTCTTTTACACATCTCTTGACAAAACTTTGTTAAAGAATGTACATCAGATTATGGAAAACATTAAAATCTTGCTTCTGCTTAATTTTTGCACCACAAACTTTAGAGATCAATATCTTTCTTTTTATCCCAGTGAATGATGATTTAGAGCTTTCGTATGTAAACACCAGTGGTAAGATAAGTAATGTAGGAGTTTGGGTCAACAGCAAATTAAAATTTATTCTGGGAAATTATCCTCAATTTACCTGAGGTAGTACTTATACCTGGACAGTAGGTACCTTATGAAATCACAGTTGATTAGGCTTTTCTCTTAGTATTTCTATAATGATTCTTTATCCTCATAGCGATCTGGGTTATCAAAGATAAATCCTTAATTATCGTTAATTTAAGACAAGAAGTTTCACAGAATACGTTTTGCTTACTTGATTCCAGATTTAGATTACTTCACCATTAAAAGCAGAGAAGAGTATATTTTCATTTTCTGTTAGTTTTATAATTCAAGAAAATATAACAAAAAGATGCAATGGGAACTAAGAGGAGATAGAATGGAAGTAATAGGAAGCAAGTTATTGTTTTCCAGAAAAGTACTACACATGCATCATCAACTTCCAAACAAATTCAAAATTGTTTTGTGACTACTTTGACGGTGTTTCTATTATTCCACGGCAGAAAAAGGATTTCAATAACACTGATAAAAGTTATATGCAGCTGATAATAAACATTTTTTTAGGTGTTTAATAACAACAAGATATTATTTAAACTTTTTAAGTAACATATCGATAATAATTAAAATTGTTAACTAAAATTGCCACTATAGTTTAAGCTAATGAATCTATTAATAATGTAGTTTAAGATTTACAGTACTTATTTACTAAATTTATTTTCTTTCCTTATAATTTTTTGTAAATATAAACATGTCCACAAGTTAACACATTATATTTGTCTGCTGCCGATTATTTCATATTTTCTACACCCTTTATCCATAGCACTGTTTCCTCTTCTGATAGGAAACGATTGTCTAAATGTCCATTAAAATATATATATATATATATATATATATATATATATATATATATATATATATATATATATATATATACTTAGACTATCTAGACTTAAAATCTGGACAGCCAATAGATTAGAAACATTGATGAATATACTACTTATAGGCTATGAGTAGTGGAGATTTAAAATATATAATGAAAATAAAAGTATAAATGTGATTTTTATTCTTTATAAGCATTTTTAAAAGATCAACCAGACATTTATGCCTCACTATCAAACAGTATTTATTGAGATTTTTTTAAAATTCATATGCATTTTAAACAAATCACTTACAAATTCTTGAAGAGGCTAAAAAATTAAGTGTTTTATGGGAACATCATTTAAGGGAGGACTAATGAATAATTTAACTATATTTTAGTCATTGATATTAAAAGAATAATTATTAGCATGGTTTTGAAGAAATTCTAATTTAAAGTATTTGTCAAAACTAAAAATATCAACAAAATCCAAAAAGCAGTACATTTTTTATAAAATAATTATTTTTTACAATTTCAAGTTTAAATTCTTAGATTTTTAAATAGCATAAAACTTTAATTAAGTCATGTTATTTAAAAAAAAATAATACGAACTAACAAATGTACACATTTAAATAAAACTAAGTTTTGATATCTTAAAATAACTAAGTTTTCTAAATTATATTTGGTAAAAGTTTTTTAAATGATGCGTATTATTTTTTTTTCTTAAAAATATATCCTATTAAGTATAATATCTGCTCAAATATTTTGGAATACTTTTAAATTATTTAAAAAAAATTAATTATAAAAAAGTATTTGTTAAAATGTAGTCATTTCTAATCTGTTAAATTCTCTTGTACTGAAATTAATATGCTCATTCTTAATTTTCTGTTTAAAAATTGAAAATTCCAGAAACATTCGTTAACATCGAATTATGACAACACTAAGGTAAACAAACGACCATTACGTCTGCTTCACGAAAATATGCTATATATATGAATGAATCATATAAAGGTGTGGAATGAATGACAGAAAAAGATGAAACATATTCAACATAGAGCATATTCATCAAAGAAACATAATCAACAAAGAAACATATTCATCAGTATAAATATATTCATGTTTATATTGATGAATATGTTTCTATTTCGATGACATACCTTGGATAATTTGGACACATTGTTTGGGTCAAGTTGACCAAATAGTTTTGGAATCACACATTAAATATATATCTAAATAAAAATAAAAAAAAGAAATTTTATCTAAAACTTGTAAATTGGACATAAAAGATTCAAAAGTCACAAATACTTTAGGGCTTGATTATCTTAAAAATAAATATTAAACCAACAAATTTATCAAGACAAAATAGGACATGTTCTTGTACTTTTGTGAAAAAAAAAAAATCCAAATGCAAAATATTTTCTGTTATACTACCTAGTAAATAAAAGAAAGTAAACCCATGATACACACGGGGTTCATAAAATGTACTCAATTATTCTATAATAATATCAATATGGCTCTATATCTCAGTAGAATATGCTAAAATATGTATTAGATTTTACACAAAAAATCACGATAGTTTTATTTATATTAGGTGACACAAATATAGCTTTAAATAAAAAAAAAATGTCTATGTATTGGAGTAATGTGAATTTTTTTTTTTTTTTAATTTAACAATTCAAAATAAAATTTTTTGTTATCAATACATGATCCACAAAATGCAAATACTTATAAGGATCACCACAATTAGTCCTATCTTGGTTGCCTAGATAAGACCAATTTTAGCTGAAAATCATGGTTCCATATAGGTTCCCAAAGTTGCTCCTATTTTGGCGGCCTAGATTGGTCCAATATAGGTTCCCAAGATTGGCCCGATTTTACCCATTAATATCATGGTTGAGGTAACGCCACGATTTGCCAATATAGGACCAAGTTATTTTGCTACTTGTGTTGTTTGTTACAATGATATCGATATTACAATGTATACAAAGGAAATCGTCCTTGATAGCTGCACATACAATATATGTAAAAAGATTTCAGCCGTATATTTTTAAGTTATTCATTCTTAAGTTTTAATGACTGACTGATAACACTAGTTCACAAAATGCTTTTTAATGCCGTTGTTACTTTGCTAATTTTTGTTTATTTGCTATACCTTTGCAATTGTTTTCTGAAAAGCCACTAGACACAACCATTCACCTCGTAATTTTGAACCGCGGGTCAGTGGGGAATTGGAAGCACCTGAGAACTCACCCCTTCCTCTTCACGCTTCAAGTGGAAAAAGTCCCTGTTATAAAACTTATTTTAGGTTCCCCAGAAACTATTGGTGTATTGAATAAATTTTATAACTCCCCAAAATTATTAGATTAGTATAAATAACGGTGAAAATGCGCTTTAGGTCCCCTCCTTGGCGCGATTTCAAAAACACTGATGCCATGGCGAAAATTCTACCGCTATTTCAAAGTGAAATTTAATTAGCGACCAATGAAAAGGCTAAAACAAACGAATAATTATTGAGCATGAAAAACCATGAGAAAACGCTTCAAATTCGTGAGTTGGCGAAGAAGGGGACCTAAAGCGCAGATTAACCAAAATAACAATTTTTTCAACTATGGTAAAAGTGAAGGTTCAAAATAAAACTGTCAAAGAGAATTAAATATATTAACTAGATTGAGACAGGGAGACTTATTAAACATATGCCTGGAGAAAGTGATGCGTGATACATTATCAAACAAAGGCGGTATAATTTTCAACAGAATAAAACAAATTTTTGCACTTGTAGATGATGTAATTTTGATAGCCAGAAGTAAGAATGCCTTGATTGAATTATTTAATATGTTAGTTAAAGAGGCTGATGTTTTTGGATTAGAAATCAATATGAAAAAGACAACATATATGGTAATGCATTATAAGGAAACTGGTACAGATACTGAATTTATGGTAAATGAAGACACTAAGTTTGAAAGAGTTTAAGTATTTGGGGTCGATTCTTACAAAAAATGATGCTATTATACAAGAAATAAAACAAAAGATTAATGCATCACATTTTTTTTTTCAATTTAGAAACTAATAAGATCTATAAAGCAGTAACACGGACGACGAAACTATTGTTGTATAGAACTATGATCAAACCAGCTGTTATTTATGGTTTTGGACTTTAACTCAAGAACATTAAAAGATGTTAATAACTGGGAGAGGAAGAGCCATATTTGGACCAGTTAAAGATAGTGATGTTTGGAGAAAACGATGCAACTATGAAATTCAAAAAGTGTTTAAAGTTTTATATGAATATAATAAATCATATAAAATCAAAAAGAATCCAATGGCTGGGACACATGGAGAGAATGAATGATAACCAATGTACAAAAAAAAGTTTTTAAAAATCAGTGTCATAGTCAGAGAAAACAAGGAAGACCAAGAAAAAGATGGCTCGAAGAAGCTGATAAGGATCTTAAGAGCATGAAAATATGATAAATTAGAAAACTAAGGCAAGAGAGATACTGTTTTGGAATCGAATTGTTAGGAAGGCCATGGTATAAAATAGACTTAGTGCCGAAGAGTAAGTTAGTCACCATTTGGAACACGACGAATCTTCGAAATGGGTCAGATATAGAGCTTATCACCCATCAGGGTCATGAGAAAGCCTTTCCCAATCAGAATATCCAACTTTTTCTTCCTTTCAAATGAAATTTAGAAGATTATTTCCGAATCTATCCCATTAGAACCAAGGTATTATTCCAAAATCAAATTTATCCGATCCAATTGCAGATGTTAGAGACTCATGAAGTGGAATTATCTCATAGTTAAAAATCTCTGGAGCGACTGAAGTACTCAAAATATATGAGCATCGAAAAATTTTGGGGTATTCAGAGGTTTGTCCGGAAAGAAAATCCGTATGATGTATTTTATAATAGAGATAGATCTGTTTGAGAATCTCTTTTATAGAATACATCATCCAGATTGAAGTGAAGTTGGGAGGTGTAAAGAATTCTTTTTATTGAAATTCAAATTCATTCAAAGCATGAATTTTTGAAACAAATTCGATAAAGTAATCGGAAATACAATTTCGGACAGCACCACCATTAAAACGCGAGAAAGATTTTAAGTGCCCAAACACTCTACTACTTTTATTTCATTCTATGGACCATGGACTACAGTACGGCGGTGGGCAAAATTAGTTATAGTGTTACGATTGCCATATCAGATTTTTTACATTAAAATCAACGTAGTACTATATACCAGTCAAATAATTTTTCGTTTTTAAATTTTTCTTAACATTGACTTTAAGATATTGTATAATAAATAGAAGATTAGGGTTTTCTATTATAAAATAATTGGATTCACAAAATTCTGAACGTTCTAACTATCTTAAGACTGAAGGGAAAAGGCAATCTTTGGTAAGTACTCGAAAATTGTAGAAGTGATTACAATGAAAAATTTGAGTTTATAATTTGAAATAAATATTATAATGACACCTCCTATTCTTCACACACTTAAAAGTGAGAAGAGGTAGCACATGAAACAGAAAAGATTTATTTTATCAATTAGACAAATATAAAAAATTTTTCAAAAATTTTACAAATATAAAATCATCTATAATCACATATTTGGGGAACTACTTGTTTGTATCGAATGTTTAATATATATATTGTCTTTATTGGGAATCATTGCCGCCCAACCTGTCTAGTGGTTAGCGTACCTGACTACAGATGGGTGGGACCTAGGTTCGAATCAGGGCTCGGGCATGGATGTACTTTCTCTCTTTCTTGTCCTTTCTTTGTGTGTGTGTGTGAGTGGTTGCCTACCCTATAAACGGGTACCTATGGCATGTGTGTACTGAAGAAGTCGGCCTCCACACCAAATATGGTTCAGTTGGAAAAGTGGAGCAGCGCACCCTATATTGCCAGCCTGGCTGGCACACGACAACAACAACTGGGAATCATTAAGCTTTGTTTAGTGTTTCATTTTGTTGAATTTAGAAGGGTAAAGTTTTCAATCCAATTTTACATTGATAATATCCTAAAAAGTATTTTATTACTATAAAATATTCATATATGATAAAATAAACTATTAACAATGTTTTCAATATTTGTAACTTGCAACACTCAATAACAATTGTAAAATAACCTAGCAAAAAAAATGGAAACTTAGCAAAGGGTTAAAATATTTATCTTAAAAAGTTCTTCATTGACAAAAATTAAATAGGTTCAACACTTGATGAATTTTCCCCATCATTTGCAATCATTAAAGAATGAGCTGATGAATTCAAACTTTGCCATGCTTCAATTTGTTATAAATGTATTAAATGGCCAATAAAAACAGAGAAAAAATTAAAAATAACCATAAAACCATTCTTAATAATTGTCAAATGAACTTAATACCTAATTAAAAATAACCATAAAACCATTCTTAATAATTGTCAAATGAACTTAATACCTTAACTCAAAATTTTCTAAGGAATTTTTGAAATATTTGACATAAAATAATTATCTGCAAGAGCAGAAGTCCAATTTTTGTTAAGTGATTGAAAATTCAACAGAGAAAGTCCAACAGAAAAAACTGCATTTCTTTCACCATTCAAATTAATTTTCAATAGACACGTAACAGTTAAGGCAACATTAGATCTATAACAAACAGAATAATCCAAACAATAAAAATTAAAGACAAATTAAAAAAATTTAGAAGAATTGCGAAAATTTAGAAGTATGTGAAATGATATTTGTTTATCCCAATAAGAAATGCCTTCTGGAATACACAAGATAAAATTTAAGGTATTTGTGAAAGTAAAAATAATCATAAGTTTTTTATACTTATGATTATTTATAATTATTAACTGCAATGAGAAATTAATGAATTATGAATACATTTTAATATAAACACAATGAAAAATTAAGAGCAGGGAAGTCCATATGTAAAAAATTAAGTTCTGTGTTACAATATCAATGAATCATCTCACAAATGTAATTTTAGTAAATTTTATTAATTGAGGTTTGAAATCATTTGTGTGAATGTCTTCCTATTCTTTGAATTCAATTTCGAATGATTTTTTTCTTATTTCTGAAAGTGCAAAAACTGATAGGGGCAAACATGTTTAGAATGAAGAGGCCATAGAATAGATTTGAAGTTTCGAAAAGTTTTGACAAAATATAATGTTTTCATTATCAGACAACTCTTTTTTTGTTTTCACAGGAGAAGACTCCAAGTTCAACTGTAACTAAAATTCTGTTGTTGCACAAGAGATGGAAGTTGCAATTTTATACTTCTTGCATGTCTTTCAGAATGGATATTAGAAGTTTCTATTGTTAGGAATATATAAATCTTTCAAAAGAATGATATTTGTCTGACTTTTGCTCTGTTTCAAATTCAAAATTAAATTTTTTCAAATAATAAATTAAATTTTATTTTAGAAATATTAACCAATATTTAAAAAAAAAATCAATCATTTGTATACATTAAACAACTAATATCAACAGATGTACTTAATAAATTTAAAATAATACACAATATCCTTTATTTTTATAATTATCACAAGTAGTTTTCCATACATTTTGCTAAACAGGACGTGGAACCATAGACAAATAATGTTCGATGAACAAATTACATTGTTTGTCTGTGGTTCATAATGATGTGTCTATAACCATATAAAAAATGATACTTATCTTGATATAAATAGTAATTTTAAGTAAGCTTTTTTTTTTTTTTAAAAAAAAAAAGTTACTTTGTTTTGGAATAAATTACTGTTTTTATGATATTTAAGAAATTTGCATTAAGTGTTTACTTTATTCATAAATTTATTGAACTAAAAAGGAAAAATCATTTAGAATAGTAAATTATAAACACAAGAAATAATAATTTTATTAGATCACCCATACAATGATGTTCATATTCACATTCAAATGTTTTAAGAATTTTAAATAATCAAATGATATACACACTAAAAACAATTATAGTTACAGACAAGAGAATACATATAAAATAATACATTATAGATGCATATGAATTAAAAAAAAATTAAATGTAGACTTGTTCACTGGCTAGACTATCAGCAAAAGGTTGAACAAGAGAGCTTGTTGTGAAGTAAAATATGAGTCCAAATGTGATAGAAATAGGAAGTGCTGGTAGAGCTTTCTTGAAGATTGCCAATAACAATAGCGTTAAACATAAGCCCTATAATAATAAATGAATTTATTTAGTTCAAGACCACAAATTTAATATTGGAATTCAGTTTTCTGATTATTTGTTACAATAGATGTTTTAATTATAATAAGTTATATTGTTAATGACAATCTATAACATATTATATAACATGTAAAGATATTTAATAAATACAAAACATTTAGTTGTAAGCAATGAATTACCAAATGAGATGAAAAATATATATATAATAAACCAGTTGTGCACACACATTAACTAAAAACATTTAGTGGTTAAATGCACCTTTAAATTAATGAAATATTATGGCAAATAACTGGTGAAAATAATATGTTTTAGCGCTTTACAAGTGATTAGAATAACTAAAAAAAAAGTTAAAAATTAATATAAATTGTCTTAAAAATGAATTTCTTAATGTTATAACTCCTTGCAATGCGAGATAAATAAATCCACTTTTTTTTTAATTAAATAAGGAAAAATCAAAGAAACATCTACAAAATATCATTTAAATACTTTTTAAATGGTACATTTTTCTCAACTTTAGAATCATAAGATATAACTAGAAAACATGGAAGAAATACTGATTTCACTTACTGATAAAACTTTGCCTATATAGAAAAAGAAAACAATGAAAAAATCATTTACTGCTTGTATGTCTCTTACAGTTGGTGAAAAATATTTTATGAGAATATCACATCAATTAGTAAGAAAAATATGCATTAACAAACTTTTCTACATCAAATTAGATTTGATGAAAAACTTATGTGAAGAGACAGAAAAGATTTTTTGGGAAATTTATGGTCATTTGAAAAGTTTACAGGTTTTTTAGTTGCTAGAATACATTACGATTTTCTTAAGATGCATTGATAAATGATTCAAATGAAATGCTGAGCAACTGTTATAGGTTTGGTTAAGAATAGGTTTGGTTTGTGTGTTGCTCAACTGACATTTTCTCACATGATTGCTAATTAGACCAGGACTTACAGCTTAAAGTAGATTCTGAACCCATGAACTGTTGAACCAAAGACAAGAGCGCTAACCCCTCGGGTATCAGCTCGGCAACATTTAGAATAGAATTAGAGATTCAGAATTTTTATTTTTATAATTCCTATCTCAAAAATTAAATATTGTAAAATTTTAATATTCTCTATTTTTATATACTTCCACTATGGAAAATATGTCTAGAAACTACTGGTATGGCAACACTTGAATAATAAATGCTCATTATTTGACTTCATTACATTAAATGATTATTCTTTCAAAAAAAAAAAATCTTTTAAAGTTTGTGTAATTTTATATTAAGATTATGCAGTTTAAAAAATACATACAAATGCACCTTATTTTTTAGTTTAAGCATATTCATTTGCTTTATTTTAAAAAGAAGTTAATGAAATGCTAAAAGTAATTTTATATTTAACTTCATGAAATCCACTATACCTAAATTGCTAAGATGGGAATTTTTTTTAAAAAAAGGAGCTAGGTAGATAAACTAATTTTACTATTCAATTCACTTCAAGCACAGTATTTGTCCAAATACTGGACAATCAAGAATTAAACCCCATAATTGCTATATTTAAAATTTTTTAGAAAACAAAATTTATCTCAAATGTAGTAAAATACAAATAAAACCACAATTAGAAATAAAGTCACTAATTATTTGAGTATGAAAATTCTTTACAACAGCCATTAAAATAGACATTTCAAAAGGTCACATGACTTTAAAATTTTTATACATATTATCACAAATTTGATACTTTAAATCTTAAAAATAAAACATCAGTTTTTTTATTTTTAACAGCACCCACTACAGACACCTATTCAACATCCTTCTCTTAGCAGTTATTTCTAACATTATTTTTCATCAAAATATTTAAAATTAACCTTTTCAAGTCACATTAAAGTCATTTTATGTTTTAGACTGATGTGTTTCTAATCTCAATTTAATAAACTTTTTCAAAAGTTATTAGTGAACTTAAAAATTGTAAAAATTGACTTCTCAGCCAACCAGTCATGCACCACAGTAGTTTGTTTTGGATAAGCAAATAGGATATTGTGGATGCCAAATTAATTGAACATTAACAGATCCAACAAAAATTGATATCAACAGATACTTGAAATGAATTATTGTTAAACTTAATTTTATTCTGAAGCATAGTTGTGAAAATCTAAGATATCAATAATATTATATAATTTATCTATAATATGATATTAAATGTGCAATATCTATATATGTTGTCAATAGACAGAATTTTTGTGTTAAAAATTTAATTCTGATATTTCCAAAAGATAAAAAAAATTCGTCTTTAGAGTCAAAAAGTTTCACTCATGTTAAAAAAGGTGGACATAAACATTTTCTGCAAAATAGAAAATTCTTGTGATTATTTCAATGCAGTATTCTACTTACAATAAGAATGGCTACAAAGCACGCTAAGGTTGTATTCCAGTCTCCATATGAAGAGGCTTTTCCCACAAGAACACTGTAAAAGATGAAATCTCCTAATCCTAATTTTACTCCTCCTAAAGATAAATATTAATATTAAACAATTTGTTTCAAGTAACGAAATTTCTCATTGAAAATGAATTTAAAATAAAAAGTTGGATGAGCTCAAATTTCAAAGTAAAATTAAAAATTAAAGCTGTAAAATAAAATCACCAAATCAATGGTTTAAATGTACCATATATAATAATTTTATAACAAAACATACATGAAAAATTTTTTTTTCCATGAAAAACTTTTCTATTATTGACTAAAGTCCTGTTTTGAAATTTTTGATTTGGTGGTTATATTTTACTCAAAATAATAACATAATTTAAAACTGTTATTTTCTAAAGTCACAGGAAAAATTGTTTTCTCTCATTTACTATTCATGCATATTCCTTTTGATTATGTCTTCTTTTTACCATTAAAGTATAAAATAACGCGTAAATAGTAACAAACATATAAGAATGAAGATTAATCTTCTAAAATGACAAACCATTTATTCTACATCACCTGAAGAACAAAAGAAAGTATTTTGAATCCAACTATGTGCATTTTTTATCTATTGCACTAGATGACTATATTTTTTTATATTGCTCATCCTTCTTTAACCTCTCTGTCAATTAAAAATATTTCAAAGGAATGAATGTGAACATACTTTATTTTTGACATTTCACGACAACCTATAATCAACAAAAACAGAAACTAATAAATTGAGACTTCCATCTGATAATTTGCACATGGTAAAATCGCCCAAACAATATCTAACCCACTCATTAAGGCTATTTTTGAAGTCAACTAATTTTGCAATTCATTTTCTAGCCACATTCTCTAACTTGGTAATGCAAAATATGAATTCTAATGATCATGTCAACTTACAGGAAATAAACTATATAACTTATTTCTTTACAGTAATAAAATAATAAATTTTTTTTGACATATATAACAATATCAATTTTTCTTAGCCAAAATATAAATAATTATGATAAATAATAATATGAAAATACAAAACATGTTTCTTACATTCTCAAGAATCTCATATATTGAGTACATAATAATTTACATTTAAGTTGTCATTGAAAATGTAATTCAACATTTCTATTGAATGTAATGAAAAAAGATGTGCCTATGTTATGTTAAAAATATAAATAATCTGATTCATTCAGAAGGTAAAAGAAAATAAAACATGTTAATTATTTAACAGAAATTAGTATAATTTTAATAGAGTCTAGATTTGCCAACATAAATAAAAGATGGACTGTATCCCAGTGTACGGTACGCTATTTTTATACAATTAATATAATTATACAATATACAACTAATATAATTTTATACAATATTATATACAATTAATTATAATTGTATATATGAAACTGTACAAGGAGCGTACCGTTCACTGGGAATTAACCTAAAAGATGCACAATTATTAAAACGTCAGTGGTATGTTGGTCAGTATGCCATGTAAATAAATTTAAGCAAATTAATATAAAATCCAAAATATTCCAATAATTTATTAAAATATTATAAATCGACAAAATTCTTTAAATGATCACCTGTCTTTTATTTTTATTCATGAAAATAATTATACTTTATCATTTTTAATATTCCATTATTAAACTTTTCCTGACTTTTCAATTTTAAATTTGGATATTTTGTAATATTTTTTCTTACAATAATTTATAATTTTATATCATTTTCACTTATGTTATTAAATGAAAAAAAAAGTTGGAATTGAATCATCTCATAAATTACGAAAGCAAAAATTTCATAAGTCTTAAAATAACTTATTGTTAAGACTTATTTAATTAATCATTATAAAAAAAGCATCAATATTTTCTCACATATAAAGTAAGATATAGTTTTAAGGTAACATTTAAATACAGTAGAAATGATAATTTTGGCATATGAAATTTTGTTTCATACAAAGAATCTTTATTAACTTCAACTCTGCATCCCAGAGGTATAACTTTCTTTAGTACACTTAGCAACAAACTATTTTTTATATCAAATACACTAACTTTCTTCTTCCTCATGTGCTTCTCCCTGAGATGGTAAAGAATTTCTGTTTTGTGACCAACCAGTACTTCGACGACTTCTGTCCGATGATCGTCCGCTACCACCAAGCTCATGAGGTCCGTTTTCTTCAGGACCTTCAAGTCCATTCGGAGTATTGTCTGAAAACCCATAGTGATATTAGTAAATTCTCAGAAAAAGATTATAAGAACACATTGGACCTTTAAACAGTAAATAATGATAAGCTATATAAAAGACTGCATAAAAATTAGGAAACGAAACCCTTTATTAAATTCATTTTTTCTATTTAAAAATCAATTTTCAGCTTTAATGATGCTAAAAACTATTTATACAAGATGGATTATTTAAAATGGTTGGAATTGTAATTTTGGTTCACATCGGTTCATAAAAATTTGAAAAATGTATTAATAGTTTTCAAGTGTTTATGATAAAATATAATAGTCATTGTTTGTCAAATTTTTTAATTTAAAAATTAGTACTATATCTCCATGAATATAGACAACACTTAATTGTTTTGACAGAAGATAATAATAAAAAAATCTCGAATATAGGGAGCATTATTAAATTTGAAAAGCAATTCAACTGATTAACAGACAAGATTTCATCAGAATAAAATAAGCAGGCAGTAGTTCTTCTTTGATCAAAATGGACAATTCTGCCATATGGTTTGTGTGGATACACAGATGGTTGTGCAAAATCAGTCTTTCAAAGGTAATTAAAAACATTTCAAAAATATTATAAACTAGCAACTTCAGTGCCAAAAAAGTGTCTGCAACTCATCTCTGTCAGAAATTAGATTTTGAGTGCTTGATGGGCATTATCAAATGAGTTTATGAAAATGTTATGAAATTAAAACAAATTATTGTAAAACCTAAAGTTTAATTATCATATTAACATGTACATAATTCATGGATTATGTGTTAAAAATGCTTGAATTTCGTCGAGGGTATTATTTGTAAATGTTTATAATCTGATAAAAAGGATTCTCATCAGAAATCATCAGAAAGGCTTACAAAAAAGTTTTCAATGGAAATGCCATTTATGTTTGATAAAGTAAATAACAACTCAAATGATTCATTTCAGATTTGTCCAATTAATTACGTTCAAGATTGAATTTGATCCTTCAGAAAGATATTACAGTTGCAATTGGGCAATGACATTTTCCATTTTGTCTTCATGTGAACAGTTTCCTTCTGGAAATATTCTAACTCGTATATTGTCATGTGTAAGCAAAAATATTTAAGTTACACAGCGGGATTTTAAACAAAATTTTATCGATAAGACAAAAAATGGCAACAAACCGTTAATGTAAAGTGAAAAACAAAGCCTGTGCAGTACAAAAGAAAAATGATTTGATGTGCAGTTTGAAAATGATCCAATTCTTCAATTTAATTATTAAGAAAACAAATATATTTTATTTTTAAATTATGTCTAACCTCATTCTAAAAGTTATTAAAAACTAGAAATTGATAAGTTTTACTAGAATCTTCTTGCAATTTTCGCTCTTGATGGATCTCGTGCTTTCATCTGCTTATCACATTTTACAATAAGGTGGATTCAAGATGGTTTTTTTTTCAAGATAAATGTCTTTCTGTATAATTTTTAATCAGATAGTGTATTTTTTTATTTTATGTGACCACATTATTTGCAGCGTGTATTTTTGACACACTTGGCGAAAAAATTGCAACAAATTATTCAATGTTTTTTTTTTCTTTTACTTGAAAAAATGTCTTGTGGAATGTCTAGAAGAAAATATGGTACACCAAATTTTTCACTGTCTTTTTTAATCTATCAGTAGAATTTTACCATTATATAAGATGGCATTTATGCAGACCCTGTAAGTCTTAAGAATGATCTTTATTGAATCTTAAATTCAAGAAGATCTGGACATTTGGAACTCCATTCCTGTATTGCAACCCATGGAGTACTTAGATAATTGAAATTTTTAAAGGCTTCTTAATAAAATGTTTTCTGACCATTGAACCAATATTACGCTCACAGTTTTGAAAAAAATAAAAACACTTTCTGCCTGTGTCAAAATTGTCGAACAGACACATTTCTAACTAAACAAACTTTTGCTATACATGATTTTGCATTTGACTGAATTTTTTATTTTATAATTTATTAGTGTATCAATCTTTCGGAAAACAATCATTTTCATTTCAAATAGTAATAACACATTTTTAAATATTGACATATTAATATATTGGTCATAAATTGAACATTAACTTCATGGTATATTAGGAATCCAATTAAGAGAAGAATCAAAAATAAAATTTAAAATATTATAACAAGTCTTCATTGAAACTTTACTGTTACCTGATGCATTCATGTGATCTCCAGATTGTTGTCTGTTTCTTGTAGTGCGGTCAGTATCACTCATAGTAACACACCAAGCCATTGCAGCTGTTCACAGAGAACACATTAATTAATTTTATATTGCATTTTTTCAATCACAATAATACAATCTGCAGTCTAATATATCTATTCTATTATTTATGAAAAAATTTTGGCATAAATTTCAAAATTATTATTTTTCGTTTTGATATATTAAAGATTTTTGACTGAAAGGTATTTTTTTAAAATGTTAATGAATTTTTAAAATGGTACTGATAAGATGTTTAATATTTAGGAACTTGTGCTTTTTTTTCTCATTCATCTGCCAAAAATATATTCTTAATAATATTACTCTAATATTCTGAAATGTTATCAACGATTTTCACATTTTTGATTACTGAACAGTAAAAAGTATGTGGTGTAATAATCAATAGAGGGTTATCACTAAACAATTCCTCAAATATTTTCTATATAGTTAATAATGAAACATCTTATAATGATAGATACTTCAATCTATTAGTGAGTTCATATTTTGAGATGCAGGGTGATAAAATAGAATAAAAATAAATTGACAAAATTTACCTGACACATCAATACTCAAGTAATAAGTTTATATTTATTAGCAAAGAAAAAAACTCAAACATTTTATAAATGTTTTTAACAAATAATAAATACAAGTATAACTAATTTAAAATTACATAAATAATTAACTTACAAGAATAAATAAGAGCAGGAAATATTGGCTCATTTCTTTCTTGAGCAGTTTCTACCAAAATTCTAAGAGGGCCTTTTGGACACAGAACAGCAATCAAATCTATGAATCAAGATAAACACTTTTTATAAACTATATATATTCACACAAAATTTATTTAATTCATTAATTTACTGAAAGAAATGAATTTGTATTGCTTAAAAACTTAAGTAAAATTTCCCATATTAAAACTGACTATATTTAAATAATCCCTTTATTGTAATAGGGGAAAAAAAAAAAAACAATACAACATTTATAAAAAAATGTGCAGTAGTTACATCTATTTTATTAAAAATTAATACTAATATTATTAATGTTTTTTTTTATTCTACTTTTAAAAAACAAAGCCTTTACAAAAATAATTATAAGATATTAGAATGCAAGTCATAAAGGTAATGCATTTTAAATATACAAGGTCCATTAATGTGACAACTACATATGTTTGATGTGGACATTAAATAATAATCACAGAGGCAGCACAGTGCAGTTGACCATATTTAAAGGATATGTGCAGGCTTTAGAAAATAATGCAATTGTTCGTGTAATGCAGAAATGAAGCAATTTATCTGTCATCCAAATTTCTGAAAACAAGTATTTTATAACCATTACCAAAACAGTCCAGGCTGGAACATTATAGTATGGTCTTTACTGGCATTCTCTGGTTCCTTAATTATTGAGGAAGGTATGATGTATCAATACAAGTACATATATGTCCTTGTAAACCATGTCTACTCATATATTTACATTTTTCCTCAGGGTGATGGCATCTACCAGCAGGATAATGTTAAGTGTCATACAGCTGGCAGTGAACATGCATGGTATGAAGAGCATCAGGATAATTTTATTGATTTTCTCTGGACGGATAACTCACCTGACTTAAGTCCAATCGAGAATCTGCGAGACCATCACAATCAGAACTTTTTTTTGTTTAAGGCATGGATGCTTGTCTGTGTAATTTAGCATAGCTAGCCATGGACTGGAGACGGTATAGCTCAACATCTTAGTGAACACTTTTAGGAAAACTGACTCTTTCTTTCTGTACATCTTATAGTAGTCCATTCTGTGGAAGGTGGTTATGCTGGCTTTTGATAAGTGGCCACATTAATGTGACTGGACTGTGTAGTTACTAATAGTTATTTTTTTAAATGTATTCATTGAAAATCACATTTAAATTTTGAAATATTGCTTACAATATTAGAAAATTACACTAGAAAATTAGATGTATAAATACAATTCCAATGATTAGGAAATATTAGATAATAAAGTACATAAATAGGAGATTTTTTACATTTATATTCATTTTTTCTTTTACAAGTTTACACATTTTTCATATAAAATTACTAATCTTTTTACAGTAAAACGCAGAAAGATTTTACAATTCAAATATATTTAAGAAATAAAACTTTTTTTCACAACTTTATAACAAGAAAACAAAATTGATTAACTGTAAGATGAATTATTCTCAACAGAATATTTTTGGAAATTCAACAGTTTCAATCTATTTTATATTTATAATTTGAAATTACAAATTTGATAGATAAACAGTTTGATAAATATGTTTTATAAATATCTAATTTTATATACATACAGATATTGATCATGATTACATACAGATATTAACAAATGAATTTTAAATAAGATTTTTGTAAAAAATTTATGAATCTTATTTATTTCAAATAAAATGACTGAAAAACTGGTTCAGTATTTAAAATTGCAATAGTACTTTCTGGTACATATTTCTTAAATAATTTCTTTTTTCCTTTCTCAATGTAAATGATAAAAACTAATGCTATTCTAAACATGTAATTAGTGTTAAAATAATAAAAAAATGATTGTTCAATAAATAATTGTTAAATAATTAATTCTTGCTTTCATACTAAAATTGATAATTTACATTTCAAGCATTTTGATTTATATATATAGAACATAGAAAAAATATACTTGAAAATAAGTCAGTAGGGCTAAATAAAATATATTAAATTATAAAAAAATGAGTTATTTAAATAGTTTTTTAAGGATTGTTTAATAAAAAAATTTTCTTATAATAAATATAATTTACTTCAACAACAAAGAATTAAAAAAATACTAGGTTTTGTGTTAAATTTGATCAGTATGAAAATAAAAAAAACCAATCATATTTATCAATTTGAAACAAAAAATAAGATTTTAATGCATCTTACCCCAAACAGATATGACTCCTAACACAACCCAGGCAGTCCAGTTAGGCAAATATTTAATGAAAACTAATGCCATCAAAGCTGACACAAGTATTAAATAAGCTTGTTGAAGAAGTAATGGTCCCCGCCAGTGAATGCATATCATGCCTACGACTCCAAAATTATACATGATAATGGCAACAGTAATATAGTCCATTGGAATGTTGTAAGCTCTCAGTACCTCACTAAATATAAACAATATTTTTACCCATTATTAGTACTGAGTTATAACTACTCACTGAATATTCTATAAACAATATTAATTCATAAATTTATTTATTGGAATTTGGATACACAGAATTTTTTAAATACATGAAAAATTTTTAATTTGTTAATACATCATTAAATAATATTATCTCCATTCAAACTTTTTTCAAGTCAAATTTATATATTCAATTTTATTAGCAGATTTATGTATTTGATTATTATCATGATTATAAGAATTAAGTACTAAATTAAATTTCTTCTAACTAAAACGCTAATGTAAATGAAATCATGTAAATTCTCAGAATTCATGATATAATAACTCTTTCTTACAGCAATTATTAAAATATCCCTCTCTTAAGATAAAATAGCAGATAGAAATTTGATATTTTAAAGAATGAAACAGTAATGGTATTTATTGAAATTCTCAGATGAGTTACAAAATAAGAATTCAAATAAGTTACAAAATAAAATTAATTAGCATATTAAATTTCTTAAGGAATAAATAGTTATTCTATTGTATCTTAATCTAATTTTATATTTTCTCTAACAAATAATAAAAACTAAGCAATTAAATGCTAAAGAACCTAAAAAATTAATAGAATATAACACAATACAGTATTTAATTTAAAAATTAACACTTTGAATCAAACAAAAAAAATATTGTGTTTTTCATGTTCTTCTTAAAAATCAAGACAAATATGTTCACAAAGTATATAAAAT
The DNA here is from genome assembly GCA_026290005.1 of Latrodectus geometricus. Classification (NCBI taxonomy): domain Eukaryota; kingdom Metazoa; phylum Arthropoda; class Arachnida; order Araneae; family Theridiidae; genus Latrodectus; species Latrodectus geometricus. The sequence goes on along the minus strand of JAPDSC010101901.1, from coordinate 57,587 downwards.
ATAGCATATTTTGAATACTTAAATCTCAAAAGTTTTTATTTAGAAATAGTTAAAATAAATTTTGCTTGCTGAAATAAATAGTATAAATAAATAATTATTGAAATAAATAGTTAAAATAAATAGTGTAAAAAATATTTAAATTCACATAATAAATTTTATTTCCCTCAACTTACCCTAAATAAATATAAGCAAACAGGAACAGTAACATTAAAGAGGAAAGAATGAGCCATCCATGAATAACCTGAAAAAATAATTGTAAGCATTACATGACATTTAAAAAATATTGTTTGTGAAAATAATAAAATTATTTTAAATAATATGAGTGTTCCAAATTTTTTAGTTTAAAAATACACAGTGGTAATGCAGAAACTTGAAATCTAACACATTCATAATCTAAATATAAACCAAAAGAAATATGTTAAAAGTATATAGAATGTAAGATTGAGGAATCATTATGTTAGTTATAAAAATAAAAAAAGGGGAGAAAAAAGAGAGATAGAAGTAGCTGTACTTTAAGGTGAAAAATATTGTTACATAATCTTTACAAGACAGATTATTAATAAAGATAGAATGAATGGAGAAGAAATAATTTAATATTTAACTATATTAAACATTGTGATTGGTTTTTTAATTAAATAATATCAATAATTATAACATTTTTCACAATGTTAAATTATAATTTAATTATGATCCTGACACCAATGAAAACAAAACATAATAAAAAATCTATAAAAAAATTAAAATAAATATAAAGTTTGACTCACACAATTCTTTTCTTATTGCTTTCATTTATCAATACAATAATGTCAATAATTAATACCAGTTCCCAAAAAGAAATGCATGGTGAATAATATTAAAACAAAGAGAATTACCAGAATTTTGCTATTGCAAGCAGTCTATATAAAAGATGATTTGAAAATATTTATTTTTTATGTTTATATTAATATACATAATAAATTTTATAAATAAATAATATTTAAAAATTTTTATTACATATTTAAATAAAAATTTTATTTTTCATTTAAAAATTAAAAATATATATATAATTATTAGTTATTATTATATATTTATATAAAAATAATAATTATATATATATATTTTATATTTTTAAACGAAAATTTAAATTTTCTAATCTTAATCATTATTTAGATAATATGAATAATAAAACATGTAACAAACAATAATAATAGTAATATAAAATACCAAAAAACTTTTTATTAAAATGAAGCAGAGATATCCTTTAAAAAATAGAGTGTTTTAAAATTTTTAATCAATTTTCCTTAATCAAATATTTAATCAAATGTATTTCCAGAATATAAATATTTAGAAAAGCATATTTATTAATTTATTTTTGCATAATTGAAATATTTAGAATAGCAAATAAATAAGTAGAATAAAATAAAATAAGAAAAATGTTTTGATTTGAAAATATGCAAATGTTATTTGAAAATATGCAAATACAAACAATTAAACTTAAGCACATTTTTTCATTGTTAAAATAGTTAAGTTAAAGAGCACATTTAAGAAAAGAAATGCAAGTCAAAAGATCCTCCTTCAGAGTGCATCCTGTACACATCCTTTAGAAAAATCACAACTTTCATTTAAATAAAAACATTAATAAAAGTTGTACATTGTTAATTTGATATAATGGAAATATATCATGCCAATTTTCTAGCAAAATTTTTTACAAAATCTCAATAGTTATCGAGAAAATGAAAAATATTTTGTAAATTTCAATAAATGGAGTGTCTCTAAATTTGCTGAATGCCAATTGAAATATATAGTGATTATAATAAATAACTGATCTAGTTTTGACAAATACATTTTTATACATCACATAGTGTACTTCACATAACATTTACAAAAAACTTAAGTAAAATGTTGCTAGTAATTTTTAATATACTTTACTATGTACTCAGGAATTTATAGTTAAAATAATACATCCACAAAATACATTGAATTTTGTGGATGTCATTAAATTTAGTGTAAAAACACAACAGAAAACAATTTAAAATTCAAAATTTCCATACTTGGGAATAAATAAATGAATGGAATAACAATAGAGCTTATTTGTTTCAAACAAGAACAATAGTTAAAAAGTCAGTTAATAAACTTTGACATAAGGATTATGTTACAGAGACTTTCTCTTCATTACTGCCATTTAATTTAAGGGAAGATAATTAAATATATTATGTTAAAAATGAAAAGTTGCATTATAACATTTAGAAATTTTTTATCGTGTTAAAATAATTTATTTATAGAAATTGATAACGTTAAATTACAGAGTAAGTAGAATATAAGCAAAAATAAAATAGGGATTATATATTTTTGTGGTGAAAAATATTATATACTTTTCTGATACTGATGAAATTAAAAATGTGTTTGAATTCTATTAAATAATTGTTATTAAGAATTCATGCTAATATTTGCTTGTAGAAAGTGAAATACTTTCTATTTTGGGTGAAATGTTTTCCATTTTAGAGGAGATGTTATTATGTGGAGGAAATCTATGTACAGCAAAATACCAATGACTATTAAAAACTGTTGTAATACCTTGTACCATCGGAATTTATAAAGTAGTATAAGTAAGATAGTCATACAGACAATGACACCCATTAAAATGAAGGCATTTGCAAATGACTGCCATACTTTGGTAGGAGTGTCCACTGTTTGATCAGTAAATGGTGTGTATACCCTATAAATAAAACAAAATTTTTTAAAATATTAAACACATAATGAATTGTTACTATCGTGACTAACTACATTTAAAATAATAATGATGTGACTTTTCCTCACTCTACACATTTTCAAGAACTATAAAATAACCATTAATGAAAGCAATATTTTAAAACATAAAATAAAAATTCATTGCTTAAATGTTTAAATGGATAATAATACATTTTTATTTCTGCTTGACAAAACAGTACTACTTAAAAAATGTGAAAAATCAATTTAATTCTAAAATAAGTTTACCCACCCAAACACCCAAATTACATTAAATTTTTCAAAAAAAAAAAAAAAAAAAAAAAAAAAAAAGAGAGAGAGAGAGAGAGAGAGAAGTGATTTAGAATTAGAATTTTAAATGAGACATGATTTGAACTGCAATAAAAATGTAATTACTAAATTTCAAAACAGGAAATCTCCACTAAATAAAATGAATACTTAAAAATTTATTAAATGTAAAAGTAACAAAAGTTTTTAAGAATTTTTTTTACTCCAAAACCATACATGTTTATTAAAGTTACTAATTAAATAAAAGATTTTATACAAAACCAAATGTGTCAACAAAAATTTGCTCACTTTTCTAATAATACTTATCATAATTTTAAATCCCTTAAAAACCACAGTTTTTTGATGAAGCAGGATTACTTGAATGTACATTGCTAAATTCCATGTTCTAGTGACAACTGTAAAACCTGATATCAAGTAACTGTTCTCTTAGTGGGAATCACAAATTTCATATAAGCAACTTTACTGTTGTATTTACATTTAAGAATTGTCATTACCGCAAACTCTGATCTATACAGATATATATTGTGTTGATTTTTGTATGACCAATAGCAATAGAATGCAAATGATTTATAATTAAGAAGTTTAGAAAATTGAACATTTACAATTAAGTGGGTATTTTTCTAATTCACAAGCTACATTTTTTTTTTTTATTTGTCTCACAATCATTTTCAATGTTGATCCATAGTTTAATAACCGCAAGAAATAAAAAAAATCACCACTAGAAGGCAAATGGAAAAAGAGAACAGTTGATGAATGTGGACAGTTAAAATTGGTCATAGTATGGCTAAGAGCAATTTTCAATAATTTGTTTTTAATAAAGTCTTTTATTAAGACATCCTGATACAATTATGAGTCAAATTAATTCAAGTGGGAGAAGTGTTTCAAAATTGATATGCATAGCTAACACAAATATATTTTTAAGTATGCATAAAATAAAAATTCGCTTCAACAATCACCCTAAAATGGCTCAACTGATTGATGACGATCCCTTTAATGCCCACCTCTGATTTACAGAATTGAATTTTTTAAATTTTGAGAATAAAAAAAAAAAAATGAAAAGTAATTTTTTTATCATCACTCTTTTTGTTAATAAAAAATGTGGAATGTTAAATACTTACAAATATGTATTCGTTTGTGTATAGAATGTTATTGAGCTAGTTGTGGCTACAACAACTAACATGCATAAGGAAACTGGAATGAATAGTTTAATGACATGTTTGGCACCATACTTTAATTCCTCCTCTTCTTCCTCATCCCAAGATTGAAGATTTGATCTATTGTAAGATAAAAAATAAACTATATATTCTGCACAACATTAAAATTACAATAAAATTAATTCAAATACTAACCGATTAGATCGTGATGGTGGTCTACCCATCAGATTTCTATCATTAATTGCTGAATCTGAAAGAGGATGACTAGCTTCACCATCTCTAAAATCAACATCAGCATCTGTTGGTCCATTTGGTTGCTAAATAATGATAATCATAAAATATTCAATCTCAAAAAGTGAACTTTTTAAAATAATTATAAAAATTATAAACCTGCAATTTAAATTTTTTCTAATGAATTTACACAGAGGATATAACTGATAGAGATAAATTTCACTATGTCAAAAATACTCTGATATTGATATTTCTGCTGGAATATAATGGGGGGGGGGGGAATTTTCTATGTTTTTCTACTATTTCATATTTAACTATATTAAATAAGAAATACTTTTCTTTAACATTATGGAATATTTCCCAAGTTTAAATAGTGATTCATTAATGTTATTGCACCATAAATTTTAATTCAATTAAATAAATATTACTAACTAATTAAGTATTAAAAACAAACTTTCATCATGCTTACCTATATTCTAAAAATTCAAAAAAAGTTTAATTCTCTATATTAAAAAATCTAAATATTTATGATTTAAAACAAATGTTGTCATAAATTCTCAAACAATTATTAGGTAACCATGTTTTCTTGATATTTTAATTAAATCAATCTATTGCTTCTTATAACTTTCAAATTTTTATTTTTAAAGAAAACCAGAAAATTTAAGACATTAGTTTGTAATATAGTAAGTGAGAAAATTATTACTTTTTTAAATTTACAACGTAAAAAAATAATGTATAGCTTCAATCTATTCAATAAAATAAAAATTTTAAAAAATTCTAGCAACTCATCATTTGATCAATATGTCTTTATAAATTTTTAAAGACTATTTTTAACCTTACCAACTAAAAAATTATATATTTTTGAAATGATTTCACTATATTAAAATTTTTTAATGAATTTACTACACAGAAGTTACTTATAAATTTTTCTAATTAACAAACAAAATATTTAAACATTTTTTTTTAAATATTCAATGTGTAAATTACATACTGATCATACAACTTGGGCTATTTTTTAATAATCAGTCATTAAATTGCTAGCAATGAAATGAATAAAGTTTCCATCCTGAAAATATTTTCTTCTGGTTGTGTAAATTACTGAAGTTAAAATACATCGAGAGTATTACCACCATATCAAGTAATTTTAACATATAATAAAAAATTCTTGACATGGGAAGATTTGAAAAATCATCTAAGAAACACTTGAATAAATTGTTTTATGTTTATACATAATTATAAAAAAAAGGCTTGTTTCTGCTGTTATATTTAATATGTTAAAAGACCTTTTCACCATTAGTTTTTTCCAAACCAAAAGATTTAAAAAAATACAGAAAATTGAAAGACTCACTCTTACAGAGAAAAATGAACTGGTCAACAGGTAGTCGATACTTCTAATTTAATGTGAAAATTGCAGAATATGTAGTAAGCAAATTTTAATATTACAATTAAAAGTAATCATATTTTGATATGTTATATTGAATAATACTCATGCACACTAATTGATATAAAAAAATTATATAGACAATAAAAATTGATACTCAGAGAAAGAATGTATAAGTAAATAAATGGTGTTATTGACAAAAAGGTAAATTTACAAAGGAAACATAGTATTCTGACAAATGGAAACAAGTACATAATATTCTAACAAATGGAAGTCGATATGTTTTGAATTACTTCTCTAGTCATTTTCTGACAAAGATTAAAGTACTATAGACCAATAATGTCCAATCATGCTGAAGATATGGTCTATTAGTGAAAGATCAGGAGATATAGCAGATCAAAAAATTAACTACAAAGTGTTTCTTCAGACAAGTGCTGTGAGTAATATCATACACTAAAAAATACAATTTTGCAATGGCAGAATAAAAAACAGTACAACATCAAGACATCATGCTATCAATGTCTGCATATTATAAATGATGTGTTTTCCTAACTGACTGAACTCTACATCATTATTCTGGGTTGATGAGCAATATAGCATTCAATTTCTTATTGAATACTATATAGGTCATAAACAAAATTGATTTAGTTCTTTCTTCCAATGCCTACAGACTCTCATAAATTAAACTGAGCTGAGACTTACCAACACAAACACTACATTATACCATCAGAGGTTTAAATCTCTCATAATGTAAACCATTGCAATCTTTTAACTCAGCAATATATCTTTGTAAAGAATCATAAGTATTCAAGCCCCTTTCAGTCAATCATAGTGAAACGATACTCAATATTGGTGAATTCATAAATCTGGGTAAATCCTAGGAGCCTCCATGATGATAAAATGTGCCAAACTGGTATACTACATTGGAATGTTTTCTTGTTTTAATGGAACTTGCATTTTATGATGTAATGTGATTGCGCACACATGCAAAATTTGTTTGGTGTAACCCTTGAAATATTTTATCAGATTTTTGTTTTCATTTCATTAGAATTTAAGCTAGTCAAGTGGTTGACTTCCTGGCTAGCAAGTGGTTGACTGGCTAAAATAAATTTCAAAAAATTTATTTTAGCTAAGTTTGAAGAAGAATTTTCAAATTATTTCTTTTTAAAATTTGAATTTTAGTATTTGTGTGTAGCTAATGATAGAAAAGTATGGATGGTGATTAATTGAATTCGTTTTTCTTTTAATTCTTCAAGTGTTGATTATTTAAGTACTTTTACTTTATTTATTGAATTAAAATTGCTGTTAAAATGTAATAATTAATGCAATTCGATTATTATGAAAAATATTTTGCACAAATTTAGGTTTACTGTGAATTGTCACGTTTAAACCCTAGTTTTCATCAGAATAAATATTTAATAATATAATTAGAAACTCAATTTTTTTCATAAAAATTTAAATCATTTATATTATTGATTTAGCTTTATTGTCTAGTTCTATCCGATGCTAGATTACATTTTAATCAATATCTTTTTCAAAATGGAATGTAGGAGCTTTCTTTCACTCTCTGATCTGAAGAGATTATTTATAGCTTGCTCATTCATCCATTTGACCCAAATTCTATGCACAATGAAAATATGTATTTAAGTTGTAATAATGATTTGGCCATAAAATTAAATACACATATGTAAGCCAATAACCCAATCTGTCCCTAATGTGTCATTGTCCAATGCCACCATGTGTATGGTACTTTGCACATCAAAAAATAGAATTACAAAACTTAATTAGTTTGGAACTTCTGAAATTTGAACTAATTGGGGACCTCTATTTAGATTTCAAAAAGTTTTGATTTACAAAGTGGCCTATTTAAACTCTTATTATTAGTTCAATAGTGATGTGAAAGTCTATTTGAAGTTCATAATAAAGCAATTTTATTCCTGATAATGTACGAGTGCTTAGACCATTTATATTTCAATTCATATTGGTGTGATGTACACTGTTTGTGTAACACACCACACTATAAGCTTTGAAAAATCTTACGTTTGCAAAAACAGCAGTTGGCAAACCTAAAATAATGATTTTTAGAAACTCATTCAATATATTCTTGGGAAATGAGCAAGCTGTTAAAAAGTGCCTTCAAAATTCGATAGGAATCAATGACAATAGCTACCAAGAGCTGCTTAGTGACAGTGACATTTTAATAGTAAGCAGAAATGAAAAGGGTAATGAAAAAAGTGAGAAAGATGCTTCAACAGAGATCATTTCACATCCAGATATAGTTCAAGTATTTGGGATTGGATCTACATAGAAAAGAGCACAAATGCAATTTCTGCTTATATATCAAGTCCTCGCACTGATTCAATTTGTTATGCCAATGAAAGGTTACCAAATTCAGTTCTACATATTGTATTCAAAGGTTTGCTAGAAGTAAAGCTGTAATTAAGAAACTATCTTAGCTTTTGAATCATTATTATTGATTTTTCCTTTTTTTAAACCTAATTTCAGATTACAATGAAACTTGGATTTCTAGGATTCTAGTATAATCCATTCTTTAAATGTTAAAGAAATAAGACTTGATTAGTCCCTATTATTTTCTTTTTTCTTGCAGTGTAACCATGTGCTAACTTGCTTTTTAAATCTTTAACATGTTCCATGAAATTAGCATATTTATACCATTGAAACTTCATGTTACATTTTCTACACTGAGCAATGTATTAAGAAAACATTAATATGCATGGCAATTAAATATGAAATGCAATAGAGGTAAATGTAAATATTTACAGGTACAGATGGTACTGGAAGTTTTCATTGGTAATGCTTCTTTTACAGATTTATAAAAAAAACATAACTTAAAAACTAATGTTAAGTTATTTAATTTTAGAGCTAGTGTCTTGTTCTTCACGCAGGAACTTTATAATATATTTTTTAATTTTTAAAATTTTTATTATTTGGTTTTCAAAGTAAAAAATATAAACTTTATTGGTTTTAATTTAGTAATTAATTTGCTTGGTAAAAAAATTAGTATTTATCAGAATTCCTTCTTATAAATGAATAAGTGTCATGTAAATGAATGCATTAGATTAAATTTCTATACAATTTACTAAAAGCAATAAATATAAAATTTCAACACGATTTTCTTTTTAGTAAAATCCTAATATATGTAATGTGTTAAGAGTATTTTAAAAAATATTGCCAATAGCCAAATTACAAGATTTCCATAAATAAAATGTCTAAAATGCAATAATTCACTTAATCTCACCAAGTCAATCAGTAAAATCACAATTTTTAAAAATCATGATTTGGGCTCAATTTCCAACTTTGATTATTGTAATCTTGTGCTATTTTCAAGTTCACATATTGAATATTTTATTACATTTACTTGGTAAAGGATTACAAACTTAACTGCACATATTTTACAAAATTTACTCATAACAAAACAAATATAAATCTCTAAAAGTCAATACTATTATTTGTAATCGGACAACAAAATATGATCATAAGCACCTTTAATTTAATCAAAGAAATACAAACACTTTAAAAATACACAGTATATAACAAAACCAAGTAGGTATTAACAACTGCATTAAATATCTAAACCAATGACAATAAATAATTATGAATATTTGGGCTTTTAATTAACCAGGGCTGGTACCTATCTTAAAATAACACAAATACATTCTTTTAATTTTAATTAATGAAATAACATAGTTCAACAAGAAACATCTCAAATATTACTAAATATTATATTTAGTAAATATAGATTTACTAAATTATACACATATTACTATATAAAAAATAAATTAAATGGAATACTTTAAAGTAAAAATGCTTTCAAAAATATAAATTCAATTTTGAAAATAACTTTTAAATCTATTAATTAAAAAATAAGCAAATTTACAAAATTATAGCATCATCCAAATAAATCTAATTTTTTTAAATTGTGAGAAAATAAACAAAATTTCACACAACTATTTTAAAAAAAATTAGAAGAAATAAAACAGCATAAACTAAAGGGTTACTAAAACTACAAACAAATCACACACATGAGAATATGTCATGGAATTGCCTAACAAATCCATTCAGCCACTATAGGTTTGGCACATTTAGCACCCATATTGACTAGATTGGATGAATCCCAAATTGAAAACTTTATCCTTTTACAAATGTCACCTCTATCACCATATTTATTGCATAGAACTATATTACTAATTAATTATAAAAATAATATAACTCATTCAGAAATAGCCTCCACAAGTAAGCTCTAAAATCTTTTTGAAGCACGCACATTATTAAGAATAAATACCAAAAGTAATATATTTTCATAGTCAAAATGATTTTTCTCAATGTGTATAACTGATATGGAAAATCATAAAATCATGTTAAAAACCACAGCTAATTGAAGAATAATCCTAAGTATTCCCTCCTGACCTATGTAGTCATGAATAAAAAAGAAAGAAAAAAAAAAAAAAAAAAAAAGATTTATTCAAACATTAGGTAGTAATTTATATTTAAATTAGGTTGTACCTAAATATAATGTAAACTTTATGCAAAAAAATTTGTTTTTGTCAAATTTTTAGTGTCTATAATATTAAGAATGATACAAAATATACCACTTAAATTGAATTTGCCGTTTAGATGTGCAGACTATAAAAATCATCATATATTACTAATATTGTTTTCTATATGCACATTGATTGTGGTGAATGCTCAAGTTGGTTGGTTGGGTTTTGTGGTGCAAGGTCCAAAAAGGACAAGCTGTGCCAAGGTGAATGCTCGGGAGATTCTCAGGTTTCCCCCTTTGCAACACTTGAATACAATTTAACATCAATGAAATGCCTTCCCAGAAGGTAACTTGGAAGGTTTTAAGATGTGTACTATGCAGCATCACAGTACCACTAAAGTCAAAGTTAAACAATGGAGTATGCACATTTAATCTTTAAAACTGTAAATCTAAAATATTGATTTTAAGATGACCAAAGAATGGTCATTATAAATAGGTTTAAAAATTAATTTTGATTGAATAGAAAACTGACAAAGGAAAAAACACATGGGATTAAAAGTCATACATTCCTTACTGGAGAATACATTTCAGTACGCCCTGAGACTGATGGATCAGATACAGACTGAGGCATTCTTTCTCTCTGTGTCAAGATTGATTGGAGACTGCTATCTGTCTTGGAGTACTGGCTGTTCACAAAAGAAGTCATCAGTTTGGTGTTCTCAGTAGCTGAGTCTCCGTCACTCTCATTCATAAGCAGGAAACTACAATTGTTTGTTGCTGAAGGTAGACGTTTTCTCAGTTTCAGAACTATGAGAACAGAAATGTTATTAATTAATAAAACAATGAGTTTTGTTTCAGGATGATTTAACTTTATTTAGTTAGATGGTAGAAATTCACAATGTCTTAGAGTTAGCTGAATGGATGATCATAAGAGTTTAACATGATGTTTTAAAAAGATTTAAGGAATGAATCAACAGTAAAGTAAAACACTAATTATTCCAGAGAATATAACATTAGATAGTTGAATATGAATGGTATTATTCTATATAATAGACACATAAAAGGTATAAATTAGTAATAACATAAAATTAAAAATTAACAAGTGTAATGAAATATAAGAAAATGTGTGAGGTTTGGTTTATTGATTAACAGCTATTCTATACCCATGAGAACTAATTAGACTAAAGCCTACAATTTAAAGTGAAATCTGAACCACTACAAGCATTCATGACCAAGGTTGGACACGTTACCTATTGAATTGAAAGCTGAAGTGCTAACTATTTGGCTGTCAGCTAAGAAAAGTAGGAAAAAGTATTTTTCTGTTTCAAGGGACCACTGCTCAAATTATTTCTTGAAATCTTAAAACAAAATATAGAAAATGACATATCAATTCTTGTCCTCAAAAAAAAAAAAAAATCCTTGGCTCTATCCCAGTGTACGGTACGCTATTAAAACAAGAAGGTCGGACAAGGAGAGCACCGTTCACTGAGAATTAAGGAAATTTGAATGGAAAAATACTTGGATAACCTATATTTCAAGATGCCCCTCGATTTTTCACTAATTTAGCACAAGCTTGGGTAATGTTGAATATGATTGTAAAACATTTGTTTTTAAATTTGGGCTGTATCCCAGTATAAGGTACCCTATTAAAACAAGATGGCGGACAGGAATGGCTCATTGGGAATTAACCAAATCCTCTTATTTGAAATAATCAACAACACATATCTCAATAAGCTTTCCCAAATAGTGAAATCTATGGCAAGATTGAATCTTGCCACAAATTTCAAATCTACACCAATAATCTAAAATAAGAAATTAAAAAAGTTGCCAAAAAGAAATGCATAGAATTATTGAGATATTCAACTATACATTTCAAAAATGGTGAATCTTATTATATCCCAAAATGAAAAAGTACCAAGGAATTTCTCAAATTTTTTAATGAAATATCAGTTAACTTAACTAGAATGAAGGAATTTTTTTCTATATTATCTATGAATGTTAATTGAAATAAAAATGTTGGTGAAAATGCGCTTTAGGTCCCCTACTCTGCCAAATTGGCGAAAGTGTGCTGTAGGTCCCTTACTTGGCGGGTTTTCAAAAACGCTGTTGGCATGGTGATAATGGAATACGATTTTTAACGGTTTTAAACTATTTAGCAACCAATGAAAATGACCGATTTTTCAAACTGAAACTAATTAATGACCAATGAAAATGCTAAAAGAAAAAAACCAATTAATGAGCATGCGCGAAAAAGCACAAATTATTTCCTTAGGAGGTTGCCATAAGGAGCTCATTAGGTATAAAAACGTCCGGTTTACCACGCTTGGTGCATTTATCGCCACGTTGGCAGAGTAGGGGACCTAAAGCGCAGATTAACGAAAATGTTCTATGCTTTCCATAAAAAATGCAGACTTAACTGGAATAGTTTACCTTGTAAGTATCAGCAGCAAGTAATTCAATTAACAAAAACTATTTAAACATTACTTTTTTGTTTTCCAATAATAAAATATCTGCCTAATATCCTACACACACTAAATATATGTAATGTCAACATAAATACATAATACTTATAAGGAATGAAGATACCTAACTTTACTAATTTGTAACAGTATTAATTTATAGAAAAATTTCAACAAATCATAATTAAAAAAGAAATATACTCGTTAAAAGCTCAGTTTAACATAGTTACAAGGCTTAATGTACAACTCTACTGCTATATGTTGAAGGAATATAAAGCCAACAGAAACTGATCCAGCCATTACCTTCATAATATCTTTCAATTTTAGTGAGTTTTCTTCGATACAAATACCATTATCAGTCATGCAAAATAAACTAAGAAGTCATGAGGGGTATACCATAATAGAAAATTATTTCTTTTCAATTGAAGTATGAAATAAATTCACTTGATATTTTTAGTAGTTTAACATAAATAAAGAAGATATTATGACGAGTCAAATGAGCTTTTAGTTTTATACATAATAAAACAAATATTTCAAATATGTTTATGTTAACTGGTAGTCGATAGTCCAAAATCTCAGAAACGTTTTCATATGAATTGTATAGCGTCTGACAAAAAAATAAAATATTACATTTATAACATTATTGTAACTAACAAAACAAAAAAGAATACAAACTTTTAAAAAATTTACGAAGGTAATTATTGATTTTGCAGCATGACAAATAAGATGTAAATGGTAAATTTGATTGTTTCGCTTTTTCTAGAGATATGAAAACCGATCGGTGAATACAAACAGACTATGTCAATGATGACGTTGCCATCCAAATGATTAAATTCATGATTCATTTTTTTTATTACCTATTCAAAATATTAACAAATTAATTATTAATTACTTCACTTACAGCCGGACTTGATGTATCGTTATTGAACATTTTCATTTCTAGTGTTTTCAATAAATAAACAAAAACTGTTGAATATCCATTGCAACGAAACTCTAACGAAATGAAACGAATAAACATTACAGAGATAAAACATAGAGCTAAGAGCAGAGGACAAGACTTTTCTTGATGAGAATGTGACTTCCACTCCACAAGAAAAATGATTATTTCGTATGGTGTAGTATTTTTGCCAATTTTGTTTCCTCATTTTATTATCCTGAGCAATATTATTTTTAACATTTGAATTTAAAAGAAGAAATGCGATTTTGTGCAACATACATACTTACAAATACAATGTTAAAGAAGATGTCTAGAATGTCATTTAAAAAGCAAAATTTAATGTAAGCAAAATTTAGTGTTTTGCATAAGTATATTTTATTCACAGTATGTTCTAGCCATGTGTTTGTATTCATTTAGTTATTATTTTGTGGATTATTACTTGCAGAATATTATACAATAGACCCTCGTTTTTTACAAACTCGTAGGGATCGGTGTAAGGAGCTCGTAAAATAAAAATTTTTCACCAAACTACTTTTTCTTTCTAAAAAATACTATACATTAGAAAAGTTATTTAAAACAAATTATGAGAGACCCGTGCAAAATAAGGTTCATACTTAAAAACAGTACTTACTTTAATGATGAAAAATTAGGAAAAGTAATCTCTTTCTGTTTAAAAATTACATTTTAAGAAACATATTTTCCAATTTTTTCAATGTGTCAAAAACATTTAGCGGTTTTTCTCCTCTTTAAGTATTTTAGTTTTGTTAGCCATTTAGCTAATTGTTTTGCAGTATCTCTTTGCTTTACATCCTTTCCTTCTTGTCCGATTTCTAAAAGTCTTTTTTTTTTTTCGTTTTCATTCATTATATTCTCAATTATTTCATAAGACAATTCTCAGTTTCTGAACTACAAACTTCACTATCTGAATATAGACTCAAATATTATACTTGAGTTCATATTCAAAATAATCTCGAAAGAAATTTCAGGCAGCAAAAGGTTTACCGGTGTTTTAACATGAGTGACTCATCTTCGCTCATAATCATATAAAATACCTTGGCTTCCTTTAGCTACTGTAGTTTCTTCAATAAAGCCTGCCTTTGGAACAATCTCGATACATTCTTTCGTTTAACATCATTCCAATGATTGAAAAATACAT
>JAPDSC010101901.1:28599-42356 GCA_026290005.1 Latrodectus geometricus | reverse complement strand
CGATACATTCTTTCGTTTAACATCATTCCAATGATTGAAAAATACATCGCTTCTTAAAATTAAATTTCATTCTCCTCCAACCTTATTATTATTACTTATATTTCTCATATTAGTTTATTTTCTGAACATTGCAACACCAAGTTTTTGTTGTTTTAATTTTAAAGAAAAGCATTTTCTTCTAAGCATTTAAATTCGCGAAATTAAATATTAAAATTGAAGAATCTTTGTTTTACTTGTAAATAGCGTATTAAAATGTCAGTTTAGAGAGTATTTTTCCGTCATACCGGAGCAAATCTCACCAAGTTGACATTTTAGGGACAGCACAAAGTCGCCAGAAGAAATCATGCCAAGCAGATTTTATTTGTCACAACACACAGCATACATATAAAAAATCGTTAGTAAATAGTTTAAAAAATTTCTTACAAATGCATAAACTTTTAAATATCGTATAAAACTTTTTAAATATATCTTGTTATTTTTCTCCTTATAAGTCTTGCAAGATAATTTTAAAGATAACGGCATGCCATTCCTTTGTGTTTCTTATTTTGCCCCACAGTCTCTCTATTTTTGCGTGCGTGATCCCGTTTCCGGAATTGACAAAGTGGTTCACTTTGAAATGTTCAAAACTTTCATCTTTCAGCTTACTAGTACATTATGATTGCCATGAACAAATTGCCATATTTTTCCTTTTTTGATATATTCCTTAACTTCCTTCAAAAAAGTGTTCATGGATCAATTTGGAATCTGCAGAAGGAAAATTTGTTCGTTTCGTTGCAAAATCCACTTTTTCGCATTGATTTTCGCTTCGAAAACAAACTTTCGTCCACTTCGATGATTATACCAGGTACTAATTTCCGTTTTCGATATTTAAGAAATGCACACAAACCTCGTGCATGAAGTTATTCCACTCTACAAATATTCCATGACTGATTTTCAACTGTTTTTCACACTATTAAACTGTCAATTCTTTGTTCCAACAATAAATAAATCTCCATCTAACTTGTAGAGTCCAACTCAGGACTTGGTACAGGAAACCATGCCATTTAAGGACTACGGACAGTGCAAATGATGTGTGTGTGTCCCAAATGAAATTCTTGACCTTCTCTGAAGTGATGACTCCTGTGCTTAAGACACCTAAAAGTGCCGTTAATCCAAATGATCTTCAGTCTAAATATACTGGGTATGGTCCTGTGAACGATCATGTGAAGCGATTGATTTATAGACTAAATTAATTATTTTAATATTGTTTTTTTTTAAAGTAATTTCAGCGTAATTTTGTTTCCATTGTTCGACAAGCACCTCCACAATACAAAGATGGGAGTATTTTATAACTCTTAAGTCTCATATTAGTTTATTTTTGAATAGGGCAACATCAATTTTTTGTTCTAATTTTGAAGTTTAAAACGAAAGTTTCTAAAGATTAAGTGATTAAAAGGTAAATATCTTTATATTCTTCTTGTAAATAGAGTATTATAATGTCAGTTTAGCGTTGATTGCTGTAAAGTATTTGAAGATAACAAATGTTTTTTTTTCATGCCGTGACACCCATAATCATAGTTTAAAGTACCCAACAATATTTGCTCTTGAAGCTTTTTATTATGCCGGCTATGAGGAAAAAGTTACTTAAGGTAAAAGGAACTACACATGAATAAATTGAAAATACAAGACTTCAATGTGAACAGCGCAATTAAAACAACTGCAGTGAATGACAGATATATCGTCCTGCAGGCGAAGAGCCCGAAACCAATCAGTTAGCACCATTCTCTACAGTTATGTATTGCAATGAAGTGACAAATGTCGTAACTTGCTGTGTCCAGACACTTTCATAAAAGTGTTCAATTCAACCCCGGTCCGGAATGCTGTATCCTTTTGAAAGTTGGTCATCGGCACTATTATTTAAAGTGGGGCAAGGAGCACAACAACTGGACATTTCATCAATAGTAGGGTGTCCTTTTTGGATGAGAATGGTTCCATTGCCACAAGTGGTTTTTAATGTTAGTTGATTTGTAAAGATATTGGAACACAGGCTCTCTCCAGTATCATCATCGAAACGAAACCATTGGGATTGTCCTAGAATTATCGTCTTGGAAGACATTACGCTGAACGGGTAGTTAAGGTTTCTAGTAGAGGGTCTGTAACCGGAGATCACCATTGTCAGGAGGTAATCCTTTCCCATAGGCTTTAATTCGAAGGTCTCATTGGAACAGTCTTAATTTCTATGGATGATTATGCATGTCCACATTGGAATCTTGCTATTCATCAGCTACTGGGAAGGGATGATATCACTCTAATGGATTGGCCAGCCTGACTGCTGGCTATATAGGACATGTGTTGGATGCTTTGGGGAGATGTCTTGTGGTATGATTAAATTATCTAGGGAACACTCAACAACTGAAAGAGAGGAGGAATGATGAACGGCTTCTATTTCCACAAGAACTGTTGGGCAATCAATACTGTGTATAGCGAGATGGTAAAAAGCAACCATTTTAATAAGAGAAGTCATAATGATTTTTGACCATCATTTGTTGATTTACCTTTGTCAGAATTTAGTTGCATTTAAAAAGTATCGAATATTAGGCTGAGATTTATTGTACGGTGTCTCTTGGCTCGATTTTCCACATTTAGTGATAAATAACATTATCGGGTAACCCAACCAGTTTCGACCAATCGCAGATAACAGAAGGATATTTTTAGACCTCGCTTGAGCAAAATGGTGATACTTTTGGTGACTTTTTGAAAAAGCAGTGATCGTACAGTAAATTTTTACCCAAATATTACATTAAATGTTTTCAAAATTGTTTCTAGAACTTTTTGGATTTCCTATAATCTCATAAATATAAATTATTCATTACTGAAATCAAATTTTGATTCATAAAGTTATTACTCAAATTTATTAATAGTCTTAACTGCTTCTGTGTAAAAGTGCCATGGAAGGTTTAGGTACTGATATTATGTTATTGAAATAAGAATTATTTATATATTTTTCCTTGAAATTAAATAAATTGTCTTAAATTATAAATTTTTCAACACAAACTAAATTAATGTACTAAGTAAAATCTACATTTAATGTACTTAATTATTAACGATTGTATAATTTATACTATTTTCTTTTTTGCATGAAATATATTTATATTAATATTATATTTAAAAGTATTGCTTACAACAGTAAATTTTTCAATTGCCATATTGAATTTACAGAGCAATTTAAAATATTTCTGCATAAAACATTAAAGAACAGTCCTATTTTACTATTGATAAAACTTCTAATAATCTAAATAAACATATTTTAGATATTAGTAATTGCGTTTTCTTGTGTAAGTCTACTTTATACACAAATTAGTAACTTTTCAAATTATTATAAAGTACTTAAAGTATACAATTTTTATAAGAAAATGCTAATTCTAAAGGTAAATAACTTTAAAAACTCAAACATCAAAGTTAATTTGTCAACTGAGATTAAAAATGGAAAAATAAAATGTTTCTGATTCAAGCAACTCTAAATAATTTTGCTTTGATATATATTCTCAGATGTCAATTTGAAATACGAAGAAATTTTAGATTTATAAATTTGTTACAAATATTTATTTCTTCAACTTTATAATTTTATCAGAAATACGAATTTAATGCTATAATGTAGTAAAAAAAAAAAAAAAAAAAAAAAAAAAACATCTGATCAACATTGACGTGCATAAGTTTAACAACCAGTGTAGTTAATTTTTTCCTAGTAAAATGAATGCAGTTTGTTTCTCGGTTGCTTCAGACTGAATGTCTTTCATGGGATATGCATTCTCCACTATTTTTAGCTCTTCTAAAACCATATTTCTTTAATCGGAGCTGTTCGCGTGATGGCATGCTTTGCCGCGTGTGTCGTTCTCTTATGTAGGAAAGCGCCTTTTACATATGAATAAGACAATAAGGATACAGAAGATCTAATATTTGAGCGAGCCAGTGTATGTTAAGCATTTGTAAAGTTGATGTACAGTCACATTCCTAGTGAAAAGATATCTCTGGAGAGACTTAAGCTAATTCTGTGGCATTCTGCTTTGTGTACCCTGCTTGACGCGTTTTCAAAAACGCTGTTGCTATGGCGACGAGAATGAAAAACATGTTTTTAACGATTTTCACTTTTGCTATGGCAATAAAAACAAAAACAATGTTTTTTTTACGAATTGTATAACAAAAAATGCATTGAAATATTAATAAAAATTATGTTTTTATTAATATTTCAGTTTATTAATAATATTAATAAAAATTTGTTTTTATTAATTCTTCAAATTATCTCTTCCGGAGGTTGTCGTAAAGAGCACATTAAGAATAAAAAACGTTTGGATTACCATGCTTGTCACGTTTATCACCAAGTTGGCGAGGAAGGGGACTTAAACCTCAATTCAACCATGCTTCGTTTTATATCCCAAGTTATAGAAATCTACTTTCAAGATAACAAAGGTACATTAACTGAGTGTTCCATTATCGATATCTTTTCATTGTAGTGGAGTAAAGATTAGAAATTTAGAAGCTATGGCGTATTAGGAAAAATTAATTAATTTTTATCGTAGACAGAATATTAACCTTACACGGCCTTTAATATTATTAATTAAGCATTCAGATTTATATGAGTTTAAATGTAGTTAAAAATACTCTGAGGTAGCGATTATTGCAATTTTATTTATAATTTTTTTTTTCACTAAATGTGGTGGTTTTGTCTATACTTGAGGGTATTCCCTTGATTCTCGCCAAGCTGTGATTGCGGTTGATCGCCAAGCTGGGCAAATCATATTCTGATTAGTATATCGTTAGATTTGTTCGTATTTCATTAGTTAGCTTCACGTTGTTGGATCTTCTCGTGCTGAAAATGATTTCAGTAAGTAAGATAAATCTTAAGTACGATTTGAATAAAAATTTTATTATGTTTTGGCCACCATACCTGTTTGCATGGTGTTCAGAGCAAACAGGAATGGTGCCAACAAAAGTAGCTGAGTTCGCCAAGGGGGCACCCTCAGCTATTGTTTTACCATGTGGTTTTGTAGGAGTGATATTTGTTTGTTTGTTTTTTAGTAAATATGGTATTAGTAGTTTAATATAATCCAATCGCCAGAATAAATAGCAGTTGATAAGAAAAAAGATTGTAAATTTCGCTTTATATATATATATATATATATATATATATATATATATATATATATATATATATATATATATATATATATATATATATATATATATATATATATATATATATATATATATATATATATATATTTCAACCTGGTTAAGCATAGAAATAAATAGTATAACCATGAAATCCTTACCGATTGCTTAGAGACTAAAAGACAATTACCTTCAAAGTGAAGTTGCATTATAATTGAAAAGGGATAGAAAATTGATTGTGAAATAACAACTGTTTCTGTCGTATAAGACAAGCCGCAAACTCGGTAGACCATCCGATAGAGACACCGTCTTATGGTATACAAACCCCGTCTTATGGAGGTCTTAGTGTGACGTAGCTATGACGTTTTAATATGACGTCATCGATATTTTAAACCAATGAGAATTTGTTTAGGCAGGTCGCAAACTCGGTAGACCATCCGATTGAGACACCGCCTAATGGTATACAAACCCCGTCTTATGGAGATCTTAGTGTGACGTTGTAATCTGACGTCATGGATATTTTAAACCAATGAAAATTTGTTTACATTCTCATTGTTTACATTCTGGTTCCATTTCCGATTGCAATATTAAAAAAAATATTATTACCTCTCTAAAGATTTATAATTAACTCCTCCTCTTCAAATGTAAACTTGTAATAACTTGTACTTTCGATATCAACGTGGTATATTTTTCCTGCGGAAATTGAAATTAGCGCTGTCTCGCGGAAATTTGCCAGATATTTCAAACCAGCTCGATATCCAGATTTGTCTCGCGCTCTGCACATTTTTTGACGTACTTAAGACATTTGTGACATCATTTGGCCTCATGTGAATCTCGCGAGATCTTCGGTTTTTCTCTCGATACATGTCTCATGCGATCATCTACGAATTTGCGGCCTGCCTAATATATTGTGAAATAAATAATAAAAGTTAAGTTGTCAAATTGTTTTCTTAGCATAGTTAGATCAACCACAAAATCAGTTAAACCTTAGTTAAAACATTATTTAAATAGTAAACAAAAAGTTATTTCTAGATATTAAATCATGTGTGGTTCCAACTCCCGAAACTACTCATACATTTAATTTCGAATACACTAAAAATGGTTTGAAAAGTCTTACAGAGTAACTTATATTAAGACGATTTTATTACCTTGAACTTATATTCTCCGTTACTAAATTTTAAAAACTTATGATAAATAGAACAATTTCATTTCATGTCAGAAAAAAAAATATATAATACGACGCGAGGGAATTGAACATGACTAATGAAGGAAATTTACGGCAACAATATTGGCAAATTTATGCAACGGATGACACAAATTGGAAAATACAAAATATAGATAGAATGAATCTGTCACCGCGAACTTGTATACAGGGTTATTCTAAATTGTTTTTACAAATTAAGAAGGGTGATAGTACCCATCCATAGAAGCAATAATTACATAGGAACATAGAGTCGCATTCCGATCTGAGAGGAAGAAAAGAGGAAAGTAGAAATGCATCAAGAATCTATCACGAATTTACCGTATGCAAATTTCCGCAGAGAAGAAGCAGCATTTTGTTCCTCTTGGTTACCGGAGAAAGTCAATCACAGTAGACACTGTCTTTTAAAAACACTATCGCTTCCGAATTATTTGGATACCATCATCCGACAATTCTCGTGAATGCTATGTACGATGGATTGGACATAGTAGATCTGTGACGTGGCCTCCTCGGTCACCAGACCTCACAACTCACTGGACTTTTTTCTCTGAAGGCACATGAAATATTTAATGTATGAGAAGCCTGTGAACTCAGCTGAAGATCTCGTGGCTAGAATCGTTGTTGCCGCGGGCAAAATGAACACGACACCAGGAATCTTCGAGAAGGTGCGCCAGTCGTACCTTCGCTGGTGTCAACAGTGCAACGGCACACGTGTTCGGCATTTTGAGCATTTGCTGTGAGGTTTTCACTTCCCAATAAATATGATTGCAAAACATTTTGTATTTATTCATTCGCTTACCCAACACTGTTGTATGTTCAAGTGAGAATTCTTTTTTTCGACCTTTCACAGTGGAATGCGGTCCTATGTAATTATTGCTTGTCTGGATGGGTACTATCACCCTTCTTAATTTTTCAAGACAATTTAGAATCACCCTGAATATAACTCAGTGAATGGGGTTCGAATCTTTTATGTTTTTCTTACTTTTACTACATTGTAGATATAGATTACATTGAAAAAGTATTAGTTATATATTCCAAAAAACGGTAACTACAAACAAGCAATTCAATAATTTTCTACCGTGCACTGAATATTCTGAATTTGGTTTCTTAACTTATATTAACATTCCAGATTTATTATAATTTCATGTTACTTTATTTTCTATATGTATGTTTATTTAACAACATATATATATAAAACTGTCTTTTAATCCTGCGGTCCTCTTGCTTATAAATCTTTCTGGTGGAACTTATTTGTAATTTGGAATGAATATTTAGTCTTTATCATTATTAAAATAATTGAAAACTGTGAAGTTTATTTTCATTAACACATGATCATTGAATATATATATCTATTAAGTTTATTAATTTAAATTAGACACATACTGAAATTAGACTGATTGATTTCATTAATTAATTTGTTGATTGTTCTAATGTGGTTTGATTCGATGGCTATAGAAAATATATTACATTCTGTTACTTTAAGTATGGACGAAGTGACCTGGTTGGTTTGGTCATTCGCTCTCGTTATTGGATGGTAATGAGTTCGAATCCCTTACCAACCAAAGATCCATTGTGTTCACTAATGGCGACTGAGGGCAACTAAAATATGTCGTGGTCACAATTTCCCTTATGTAAAATGATACATGGAAGGGGTAAGCCAAATACAGAGGTTTTCTGCTTGTTGTCTGTTTCTAAAGTAAAATATTTTGCCTTGCATTAGAAACAAGAAAAAAGTTAATTCAAGTGAAGAGAAAGTTTTGAAACTATGTTCCAGTAAATACTTTATTTTCATTTTAAGAGTGCCTATGACAGATTATTTGGATAATTTGCTGGAAATTCTGACTAATTTGAAAAATGAAACAATTTTTGGTATTTGTAATTTTAGGATTACTTTCCTAGAATTACAAATAATTAATTTGTACTTTGATCAGTCGAACTATTGATTTCTACACTTTAATATCAATGTAAGAATTGTTTGATACTTTGGGTTATGTTATGGTAACATGATCAACTGATTAAGAATAATTTCTTACCAATTCACTGTAGTAAAAGTCAGGGTTACATTGATAATCATTGATTTAAGCAGTTAAGTTTTAGCAACATCCTGATAACATCATGTATTTTTTTATATTGAAAATGATGTTAGGAAAATTAATAATAAAAAAAACAGTTTCAGTATTTTGAGAGTTTAGTTTTCTATGTTCATCATGTGCATACATTTCTTGTCATCAAAAAGGGCTCGAAACTCATTCACTCAGTTATATATATATATATATTCAGGGTGACAAATTCCTTCCTTCTTCATTTTGTGTTATACAGTTACCCGTCGCATGTGTAAATTTGTCAAATGTCATTTTGATTCAAAGCTGATACTTGTACGAGTACAATCTTTGTTTAACACGGGCTTAACCGATTTTGCTGTTTAAAATAAACTAATGATATAAGGCATAAACTATAATTTTAGCCATAAACTTCCTTCATCATTCATTTTCAATTCCTCCACGTTGTATTATATATTTTTTGCTACAATACGTTTTTATTTTACATAATATCATTACGACCACGAAGTCAAAATCATCATTATTCAGGGATTAAGCCAAGTTTGGCCCATATCATTTGTTGATGATATGTAGATGGCGCTACTTTCTAAAATCATTAACTTTCTTATTATAGTAGGTCGGCATTTTATTTTATTTATTACAATATTTGAAATGAATTTCGGTGGTTACATTCATGATAAGAGATTACCTCATTTTTTGATAAAATTCTAATATCCATCTATGTAATATTTTTTTGTATGGTATAATATATCGTCCCACACAATAACTATTTTCAAAATTAATTCTAATATGTACTTGTTAAAGTTAACTTTGGAAAAATTCACCAACCAACCGATAAATTTCAGCATCCGTAAGTACCAAATGATACATGACGTTTCATATGTTTTATATAGCATGATATAAATGAGTATAAATAAACGAAAATAAATTCTGGAAATTGAGTATTGTGATGACTAATTTAGATATAGCGCCAAAACAATTGACGACATTAGTGTGACGTCATATCCTCAACTGTTTCCAAACAAATACAATGTAAACATTTGTTTAATATTGTATTTAAGAGTGCCTTCTTGACAAACTTAAAGATTTTTGTTTGGCTATCGATTTCATTGGTGATTTTTGTTGGCACAGAACAATAAATTGTTCTGTTGCAACCAGAATACGATTGGATTTTGCCCAGCTTGGTGATTAACTGTGACTACAATTTGGCGAGAATCAAAGGTTAAGCAAACAAAAGGTTAAAAGTTTTAGCAAACACGTTATCCTTAAATAATGAATATCAATTTCAAAAATAACAATTTAAAAATCTATCACCGAAGTTTATGGCAGTTTCAATGATAAATGGCGCTTAACAGCAAATGTTTGGAAACAGTTGCTGGATATGACGTCACAACTAATGTCGTCTATTGACTGGAAAAAATATTATGACAACTACCTAAAAAAACCTAGATGCTAACATTGGTTATACAAGGAGTTAAAATAAAGAGTATTATGTAAATATTATATAAATCATGTTAGTCTCGCAAATGAAAGTTTTTATCTCCAAATATCGCCAAGGTAGTCCTCAGAGTACGTAAGTACCTTAAATTTAGCTGTAAAATTTATTATTAGAATTTTAAAATTAACAAAATATTATGATTTATTTAAAGAAAAAAAATCATTCTAATAATTGATTAAATAAAAGCTAATTTTGTAAATATAAAAATTTATAAATGAAACAATTTTATAAGTGGAATTTTATAATTCCATTTTAAACAAATATCATAGCATCCATAGTTAAGTCTAAAAGATCACTTTCATGGGACCGCTATAAATTGGCAGAAGAAAGCGCCATCTAGCCCGGAAGGTTCGATTTCTGAAGCATTGTAAACTTGGTGTACCGAAGTAACTAATGAAAAATTCTGTTTCGAAATTCTTGTTCGAAACATTGATTTGATAACATTAAATAGCATCGAAATTTTTGTTCGAAACAGTATATTTTGTCTTGAAATGGCAGGATAGGAAAGTGAGAAAAAGTCGGATCTTGGGCAGGCCGCAAATTCGTAGATGATCGCATGAGACATGTATCAAGAGACAAGCCGAAGATCTCGCGAGATTAACACGAGGCCAAATGACGTCACAAATGTCTTACCTACGTCAAAAAATGGGCGGAGCGCGAGACAAATCTGGATATCGAGCTGGTTTGAAATATCTGGCAACTTTCCGCGAGACAGCGCTAATTTCAATTTCCGCAGGAAAAATATACCACGTTGATATCGAGAATACAAGTTATTACAAGTTTACATTTGAAGAGGAGGAGTTAATTATAAATGTTTATAGAGGTAATAATATTTTTTTAAATATTGCAATCGGAAATGGAACCGGAATGTAAACAAATTCTCATTGGTTTAAAATATCCATGACGTCAGATTACAATGTCATAGCTACGTCACACTAAGACCTCCATAAGACGGGGTTTGTATACCATAAGACGGTGTCTCAATCGGATGGTCTACCGAGTTTGCGGCCTGCCTTGTTTCTTGAACAATGTTGAAGATTATGAAGTGCTTAGTTGTATTTAGCTAGTTCCATTCCAGAAAGGGGCCGTCGAAAATGAACCACATCTCAATCTGATTTAACAATAGCCAATATCAAGACAACATAAAACAAGTAAAGCGTTTGCTCTATATTATGTACATTATACATATTATAAGACACATTATTATGTATTATTAGTATATATATATATACAACCCATGAGATAGCTTCAATGAAAATAAAAATAGTTAGTTATAAAGCTTACTAAATGGCTTTTGAAAAAACCAAATTGTAAATTTAACATGGAAGAAACCAAGAGTTACATAAACAATTTGAACATTTACTGTCAATATTTTGGTAACATTAATTAGAATATGCAGTTCTGTAGAGAAAATATAAAACAGTCCCAATTGCGGAAATGGAATAGGACCAAATATTCCGAATGGAACATTGTCATAGTTCTGAAAATTGTTCAATATGAATTTAGTCACGATCCTGTAAAATGTAAATATATTGAACAATGTATTTTGCCACTGCGTGGTGCAATGTTCTAATAGTTATTCTATTTGTACTTTTGAGGGAACAAATTAAGAATGTGATCTGTTGGAACGTTCGCGCATTTATCATGCATTGAGTCTCATGGGTCTTGTAAGGAAAGAAATGTTCCTTCTAAATTGTGTTTCAAGTAAATGTAGTCTTTTGTGATACTGCATCTGTTCTGTGTGTTCTTTTGTGATACTGCATCATTCGTTACTGTTAGAAATATCATGTGATATTGAAATAACTGATATTTTTAACAATAACGCATGTGAAGGTTATTTGCCAGCTTGGAATGAATTTCATATTTTACAATTAACTGTATTAATTTAGGTTGAATACTTTCATCAAATATATCGTATGAAAACAGGTATTAAATATTTATAAATGTTTTAGTACCGGATGTTTTAATCATGTTCATCCCACATTATTCGTAGGAAAGTTTATCAATGACGTTCTTTAGCTAACAACTCATTCATCATGACGGTTTGAAATCACAGCATGAAACATGAAAGCTTCAGCAAAGTGTTTTAAAAAGACTTCTTCATCTATAGAAGTATCGAAATCTCGAAACTAATAAACTGGAACCAAAGCTTTTCTCGACTTTACATTTTATTGATAATAATAGGTGCGTTCTAATCCGTCCAAGCTAGTTCTTTTTCACTATACCAGGGAGGGGATTATGGATCTGGTAAAACTAGACCAGATCCACGAAGCCAAAAATGTTCAGAAAGTCCAAAGACAACTGAGGGTCTGTCGCAGCCTTTTCACAAGATAATCCCAGACATTGCACAATATGCTGGAGAGGGAAGGGCCAACGTTGCATTTTGGACTTGGAGGAAAAGGGTTTTCACCACTATTAAAAATAATGCATCTCAGGTGGGCTGTGGAAAATCTTGAGAACGTTGTCTGATGCACCCTAGAGGCCCTGGATGTTCTGGCGGCTCTGGGGTGTTTCTGAAAGTACCATGGTTGAGCAGGAGGTTCGGCCCAGGATTTGCAAGCAAGCTCACTGGCCATGGAGAAAATCTCTCTTGATGACAAAGGCATAGGGTTTCAGGTCCGCAGACAGAAGCCTTCGCAAAATCGTCTGCATCCTCATATGGTAAATTATGATCTATCTTATCTATCTAATATATATATATATATATATATATATATCAAAATTACACAAACAAAATTCCTGAAAATTCAACTTTCAAAATGCATTATCAGACTAAGATTATTTTATCAGTTCATTTAAAATAGAAATAAAATTTTGGTAGGTATAAAATTGTTAATTAAATGTAGTTTAAGGCACTGTGTATGATTAACAATGTAATTAGAAACATTAAAATTTAATAACATGATTCATATAGATAGAAATGAAATATCGCTCCTAAGTGTTGAGCAAATCGTTGAATTTATTTATATTTTACCAAAGATTTTAAGTATTGATGATGTATCTATAACATGAACACAAATATAAGAATTTGGATTCAGAAACTGACTTCAAGAAATTCCTTATAAGTTTGTGTATGAAAGATTTTTATTTTTCAGTTATTATGCTATCAAATGAATATTAAACTTCTTATTCAGTAATAATAACGCATTTATTATTATTTTTATTGATGTCGTAATTTAATAGAACTCATAAGGATACAAAATAGAACTTTAATACCTTGATTAGAATTAGACTTTATATGGAAGAGGAAGATATGAAGCATATTAAATCTTACATATAAGTTTCTTGTAACAGTATGAAT
This sequence comes from Latrodectus geometricus, assembly GCA_026290005.1. Classification (NCBI taxonomy): domain Eukaryota; kingdom Metazoa; phylum Arthropoda; class Arachnida; order Araneae; family Theridiidae; genus Latrodectus; species Latrodectus geometricus. The sequence continues at coordinate 29,148 of JAPDSC010101901.1, read as the reverse complement.
GATTGAATGAAGCAACACAACATTTTAGAAATAAATTCTAATTTGATGCCACATTTCGTGAGAGAGTATTAAAATAATCGCTTTAGATAAGCATATATTTATTACACCAAATATACGTAAATCCTTGAAAAATGAAGATTGCTTTGTTTGTATGATTGCAAAGACAAAAAGAGAATTTGATTTCTCTTAGAAAAAAATTATCCTTTCATGATATTTGTACGCACAAACTGGCAACACTTTGTTCCTTTTTTGTGTGCGAAGCCATTAATAACTATCGTGCGTTTTCATTCTAAAAATGGTAATGGAAGTCAGTTGATAATGTTATCGTCTTAAATATTTTGTAACTGACGATTGATAAATTCTTCTTCTAAAAAAAGATTTCTCTGTACAGTATATATACAACACAACAAAGAACAGAAAGGACACATTATTTCTTCATTTTTCTAGTCGATGCTACTGTAGGAAGTAGTTCGCTAGAATTTTCATTTTTTCACATCGCTTATTTGCATAGTGAAAAAAAGAAAACTTCTAGTTAGATTCTTTACTTGC
>JAPDSC010101901.1:5436-17432 GCA_026290005.1 Latrodectus geometricus | reverse complement strand
ATATATATATATATATATATATATATATATATATATATATATATATAATATAAAAACTGGTAGCTATTATTATATTTTTATGTTCTTCATGCTTCTTCAAAAGTATTACATTTATTGACAAGTGTTTGTATTATTTTGATAACCACTTGTTCGTTTAATATTTATTCCATCATTCAAAAATACAATACAATAAAATTAGCTTACTATTTATCAATTGAGTTTTGCCAATAAAATTTACATAATGATGAAATTAATAGAGAGAGGTATAAAATTAGGCTTAATTATTGATTTCTGTTTATTTTCTCTTTACGGACGTTTATGAAACAGTTATCCAATCAAGGAATATTCTGCTGCATTTTATACATATGTAACAAGTTTACTAGACGAATCGAATGACTCTTCTCCTTAAATGAAATGAATGGTATAATCTAAGATGATTAATTCAGTATTTTGTAAATGCTAATAAAATCGGATATAAATAAAAGGCACTCACAGCAGCTTCCTCAAAAGTCCACCTGTCTGGCGTTTCTATGTTCTTCTTCGTGATTTCGAAACTCTTAGAATCGATATTAATGGACTCTTTGGCGTCCGGCGCCAAGTATAAGCTGAAAAAGAAGTTTTCTTCACTTTAGATATTTTGAAATATTTTATGAGGTTCATAAATTTAAAGAGTCATCGATATGTTTTAAAGCCAAAGTGACAAAAACAAAATATGGAATTGCTAAATACAAGTCTTGCTTATTATTAGGTTTTTTTTGGATTATGTTAGAAAATTAAATTCTTTTGTAAATATCTACATAATAACCTTAATGGTAAGCACAATCACGCATTTATAATAGGATTCTGAATGTTAAGAATCGTTGTTTTGAAAATGGTATACAGTGCACACATTAAACTTATGTTATTACGTTACAATTATGAGGCAACAATAAAAAAGATGTGTAATTGATAGATGAAAGTAAAATGAAAAATAACTACTAAACTTTTCGATACATCTACCTAGTAAATTAAAAATCTAAAGTTTACTTATATCCATTAAAAAGTCTGTAATTTTATTTCTTATCCTTAATATAAAAGTGAATGTCCTAATGTAATTATTTTCATCTGTTAATTTACTTTTTATCTGATAGGATTCCATAATATACATTAAAAGAGACTTATATGAGAAATTTAAATATTCGAATACAAAATTAACAAGATACAAAATAGAAAATGGATCTATTCAATCGGTGACAGAGATGTTAAGAAGTGAAAGATTTTTGTTCTTATTTGCTTTGAATTTTTCTTACACAATTCAGGAAAATAGGATTGTTTTCTCAAGAAATCTATTTTAATAAATGTTAATAAATATGAGAGAGAGATAAAGGATGCTCAATTTTATTAAAATGAATTTTCTAACAACTTTGATGAAAACATACATTAGGTATTTGAAAAACAAAATTTTTCTTAGAATTGTTTTCTTTAGGAATTCCAGTGAACAGTAATATTTCAAAAAGAAGAGGGAGTTTTAGTTTACAAATTTTAAATTTAAGTGCTTATCAAAGCTTATAATTGTAGCAAATTTTGTGATTTAAAAATCATAAAACTATTTAAAAGACAGAATATTTTTCATAAATTTATGAAGCACGAAATTAAGCAAAAGAAAATTAATATTAATAAGATAAAAATACTAGCCTATTTTTCGGTATAAAATCTGCATTATATATTCTCACGAGTCCTTCACTTCATGAGCGGTGTTGTAAAAAAAGTAGCAATATTTTTTACAGTTAGCTAAAAAATAGCTGAATGGTATATTTTGATTTAAACACAATACCTCTTACATATGATATGAATGCATAGAAATGACTGGGAATACTGTAAAGTTATGGAATATAACATTTAATGTATCATTTTATAGTATAGCTAACTATCAAAATAAAAGCTCATATATAATAACTAATAAACGTCACATCATGAATTTTTTCAAAAAATTCCATTGAAATATATTGTATGTACGGCGTTCAGTATTTTCAGTGGTGTTGTGCTAATTGTTTTTTTTTTACCGGAACGCGTATATATAATTATATAGACAGGGCCGATTTTGGGTAGGCGGCCGCTCTGTGCTGTCTCATGTCCCAAATTTAACGATGGGGGGGGGGAGATTTCCCCCAATTTTCGCCTGGCGCCAGGATCGGCCCTGTATATAGCATAAAAAGAAAAGGAAACAAAAATCATTACTAAACCCATTTTGTGTATATATATGTTTATTACAATAATAGGAACGTTTAATAAAAATTAGTTGACAAATTATAAAATACACATGGTAGATACTCAAACAATATTGCATAAATATTTTTAACAATACATGAAAACACTAATGGTTTTTATAAAATATTCCAAATAGGATTATGTTCAGAATCTTGTGGTTGAATTTTCCTTGTTTTGTTGTCATCTGCTGAACGATGAGACCTTAACCAAGTTTTTACATAATCATCTGTTTTAAATAATTACATAATCATCTGGTTTAAATACGTCAGCCAATTCTTGTTATCAGAAATCATCTTTAGTTCCGGAACGCGTTCCTGTCCAAAAAGGAAGTACCGGAACGACGTTCCGGAGCGTTCCGGCTCGACAACACCACTGAGTATTTTTTGAATGTCAATGGGCGATCGGTTAATGAACCCAATCTTTTAGAATACTACGTTTGCTATCCGAATTGTTTGTTAACCGATCATCGATTTACCATAGATTTTTTTGTGAAATTGATTAGTTCGTTCAAGAGGCTCTAAAAAAATTAAATTAAAAAAAATGTATAGTTTCTTCGTAAGTTTGTGAGATAACCGATGTGTTGTGGTTTGCTTCTAAATGAAAGTAAACTATCCACCAGTTCTCTACTATAAACTTGCTAAATCTGCGAATGAATAAATAAATAAATAAGAATGAATAATAAATAGAATGAATAAATAAATAGAAGAAATTGGGAGGGAAACGAGACGCGTATTGTATTAGCGTGATAGGAAGAGAGCCTGAGTCTGGAATTCGTCATTTAAATACTACGAAATGGATGGGATTAGTGACTTGATGTAGAGCCCCAAAAGTCGGCTTGAAACGGGAATTCTAACGCATGCGCACTGGGTAACAAATTTTGGCTACTCGTTTTAGTTCGTTATGTGAATATGTTTCCGAACACAAAAATCTTTCGTGAAAGTGTTCGTTGTACGATTTGTTCTTAGTTTGAACTATTCGTTAACCGTATTAAAACAACGAACACATTATACAATTAACAATGATAGCGTTTATTGAGTTTGTTAACGTATCACTTGAAAAGTAGAAAAAAAAGTATGTTTAATAACTTGAAAAAATTACACAGAATTAATCGTTGACCAAATTGGTTAATGGGTTTAGTTCCTTCTTAGGGTACATTTTCCAGCAATACTTTAATATCTTTGAATCCATGAAAATTTTCTTCATTTAGTTTATATGGACATTCCACATTACATTGTTTTGCATTCCACTGTAGGTCTAGATATCTCCCATATCCAATAATATATGCACAGAACAAAATTTAGAAATCTGATAACCCTTTTAACAATTGAATTTTGCTAGTTTTAAATAAAAATCACACTTTTTTTTTAACTTTTACATTAATAAATTATCTAATTATTATCATACTAATTCAAAATGTTGTTGTTACTAATGACACTTGGCAAACCCAAGCCCGCCCGTCAATCACTAGGCGAAGGAAATCAGAAATAGTGTTTTCCGTTTATGAACAGAGTACCCCCATACGAGGAGGGAAGTACGACTTTGTCTCATAGATGGCAGCACCATCTGGGTCTTCCCATTTAGAGATAAGAAGTCAAGGAAATCCCAAGGCCTGGCTCCTATCACCCCAGAGGTATTAATTTGGCATGGGAATATAAAGGACATTGGGATCACGACATATTTTATGTGTCACAGTCGCCATTAGTGAGTTCGACTATCTTCGGATAAGCTGGGATTCGAACTCACCACCTTCGGTAACGAGAACGACGCCCTAACCAAGCAGGCCTACAAAATTTTCATGATTATGTACTATTTTGAATACTAGGGCTACAGTAATTCAAAATAGTATTTCCCTAGTAATTCAAAAATAGTACATAATCATGAAAATATTGTTGAGAAATAAAAATATTGGTGCGAGATTGGAAAAAAAAAATAAGTGAAATACATATTCTTAAGAAATGATTCTTACTTCCATATTTCTTGTACTTTGAGAGGGATGTCTTTTGAGTGCACTTGTTTCAGCTCTTGAACAGCATCCCAAAACCTTAACAGAAAACATCAGGAGTTTCAATTAAGTATTTTGACATAGTATATTTTTAATTACATTTGAAAACTCACATACTCTTATTTATATACTAACTTAGATAGCTCAATCAAATCTCAAATTTGATTTAGTGCTTCTTAATAAATCACAGAAAGAATTCAATGAAGTAAATACAATCGGAGTCATATGTATGACTCTCCACTAAATATTTAAATACAATTAAAAAATGACTAATACTAATTGAAGAACTGAGAGTATCATGTAAATATGTAAACAATATAACACACACACACACACACACACACACACACACACACACACACACACACACACACACACACACACACACACACACACACACACACACACACACACACCCACACACACACACACACACACACACACACACACACACACACACACACACACACACACAAACACACACACACACACACACACACACACACACACACACACACACACACACACACACACACACACACACACACACACACACACACACACACACACACACACACACACACACACACACACACACATATATATAAACACTTTTTAAGGATTGATGCTTACCCAATATTGTTTACTTTTATGTACGTGTTCAAGCAAAATCATTTTTGAACATCTAAAATGAAAATGCCATTCAAATTTTGATCTACAAGACTTTCTCTTTTGTGTGTGGGATCACGACTCTTGTTAAATGTTTGTTTTATTCTTCGGAGATTTGATTCCCACTTTAACGGCCGTATTCACCAATCATAGTTAAACGAGGTTTCAGGGTAAAGGGAGAGTTAAGTCATGAAACGTTATTCACCACGACAAAAACAGCGATTAACTCGCCTATATGGATCCCTAGAATAACCCTACGATTTCGGAGTGTTAGCGCCTAGTCAGCAAACAATGGCGGACTTAAGCGATATGTTTGTTGACATTGATGTGCAAGATTTGTAAAATCTTGAACTAATGGAAAGAAGAGCGAGATGTGTGTATGAAAGTAGGCAAAATGATTTTGAAACTATTTAGTCTTTAGCGTCACAATTTCTAACGGTGTAAAATTTAACCTTTTGTCCATCTTGAAGAAACACTTTCACGCTCGCTACGAAGCTTTGTTTATATTTTTTGCTAGCCAATCAGAATCCGTCTTATATACCGTGTTCGGTTAACTCCAAAGTTGTTTTACATGGGGATTTCCCCGCTTCGTGAATAAGAATCGGCGAGTCATGCTAGAGTTGAGTTATATCCGAGTTAGGCTACACTCAAGTTAACCCGTGTTTGGTGAATACGGCCGTAAGTGTGGATATTTGTCATGGTTGGAACTGACTTTTGTAAGTTTCGATCGAATTAACCTTTGTGATTTCCAAACTAGATGTTTATCATATGCATTAAGTTCTTGTGATCGTTCTAAACTCTTTGTAATCAAAACTTCATAACAATTCCTTCTTCCATTTGTAGCTGATCAATCCTTAGAATCAACTCAATAATTGAGATTACGATAGCATGGATGACTTTATCTAATATTTAAATTATGTAACTTCAGAATTGAAAGGTGAGATTTGGGGAAAGTTTCATTAGGAGTATTTAAACACTGAAATGAAATGAATCGGGAGTTCTAAAAATTAATCTAAAGTCATATATATATAAACTCCTTATTTAATAAGAGTAAACAACAAGCCAATTTAAGATTAAATAGTGTATAACAACAGGGAAACGTATAAACATTTAAGCATGATGTTTATTTCATAAAAACAAATTTTTAGATTTAAGGCAGGCCGCAAATTCGTAGATGATCGCATGAGACATGTATCAAGAGACAAGCCGAAGATCTCGCGAGATTCACATGAGGCCAAAATGACGTCACAAATGTCTTACCTACGTCAAAAAATGGGCGGAGCACGAGACAAATCTGGATATCGAGCTGGTTTGAAATATCTGGCAACTTTCCGCGAGAAACCGCTAATTTCAATTTCCGCAGGAAAAATATACCACGTTGATATCGAGAGTACAAGTTATTACAAGTTTACATTTGAAGAGGAGGAGTTAATTATAAATCTTTATAGAGGTAATAATATTTTTTTAAATATTGCAATCGGAAATGGAACCGGAATGTAAACAATGAGAATGTAAACAAATTCTCATTGGTTTAAAATATCCATGACGTCAGATTACAACGTCATAGCTACGTCACACTAAGACCTCCGTAAGACGGGGTTTGTATACCATAAGACGGTGTCTCAATCGGATGGTCTACCGAGTTTGCGGCCTGCCTAAAATTGAGAGAGTTCACTGATGCCAATAATGAAAAGCGAGAATTGTTACTAGACAAATTTATAAAAAACGCTGCAGAAAACACAGCTTAAAACATAAGACGTGTCAAATACAATATTTAAAGTTCGTAGGGTTAGAAAAAAATTCATTTAAAAATCAAATTTGATATGTTTGACGCATTTGCTTTCACTTATTTCGGACTATTAATTTCGAATCATTAGCATTCTTAAAGTTTGGATTTGAAGATATTAAGCTGTAAACTTCTAATGAAAGCTACGTAATACTTAGTTTGCATCAGTTAATGTTATTTGAGAATCTCGAAGTTTCTTTTTTTTTATATTTTTCTTAATAAATACACAATTTTTTTTTATTGGTAGCTAATAATGTTTTGCCATTGAATGCAATGAGAACAGATATGCAAAATAATGTATACCATGGTTTGAAAACCTGTTGGTAGAGAGTAAGAATACCGATCGTCATAAAAGCAGGTCAACAATGCACTTTTATCAATCAAATTTCAATAGATGTGATAACATGGAAGTGTCCAAGAAGCCCTGTCAGTTTGTTTGCTGTATGACTTGATAAGTAGGCCTTTCAGTAACTGAATCTAGTCGATGATTGTGTAAAGCAGTGTTTCTCAACTGAATTTACTCCAAGGACCGGTAAAATATTTCGGCACGTTCACACCGACCGGTAATATTAATAATTCGACCCAATGCACAATTTTTCACAAAGATTCTGCAGTTTATGAAACGCGATTAGGTACATAGTTGCCAGTTTGTTGCATTTTTCATCAAAGATTACATTATTTTTTTAAACTAGTAAACTATTATTATTGTAATGTAGGTACTGTATCGGTGGTCGGCCTATAAAAACTGGATATTTCGCGGACCGGTAAATATTTCTTGCGGACCGGCGGTTGAGAAACACTGGTGTAAAGGATCTGGAGATAGTGCTATTAATACAGACACTGGTATCAAAAATTTAGATTGGGAGATTGAGACAAATGAAGCAGACTTGCGCCAAGTACTCACGGACTTATTGGCGCCCAAAAATCTAAGTTTTGCTGCAAGGTAATTGCACAGCTGAAATAAGGCTCTAGATACCGATAGAAATCACTTAGAAAACTACAAATAGACTACACTTTCTGAAATCCTTTTTTGTTATTAAAAATAGAAAGAACTTTATTCAGTACCTTGTATTTTTGAGTTATATTGCTCTAATGTTTGGGAAACAGTAAACTAATTGAATAACATTAAAATGTGACGCCATCACTTGTTTCTTCTTCTTTAGAAGTGCTACAGCCTGTTACAGGCCAAGGCTTCCTCTACTTGACACTATCCTATGGAATAGCTTTTCCTTGGTTCACTCCAGCAGTTTAAGGTATTTTTCCACACTATCTAACCATATAGTAGGGGGTCTTCCCTTTCGGCGTTTTTATTCTTGAAAGTTATTTTTTTCTGAGGAAAGAATCAACCTATCAGTAAATATTGCCAAGCCATCTAATACCTATTACTATTTTTACAATGTGAGGATCATTAAATTTTTTTTATAGATTTCACGATTGTATAAAGTTCTCAATATATTAATTTTTTAGTGGTCCAAAAATTTTCAAAATTTTTCTTTTCTTCTTTTTCTAATACCCTGATCAGGATAATATTAGGTCCATGGCTGCCTCCGCCCTCAACCCCTATCGCACCAGTATTGCACAGAAGGTCACTCCGCGAAGAGACAATACATTTCAGTAAATGTTCGGTATTAGCTTCGTCAGTGTTGCACTTTGTGCAAGTGGAAAAGACATTATTTCTGCAGGAAAACCTTAGAGTCCAAAGATGACCGAATTTGAGCCTAGACAAGGCTGTCTGGTCATGCCTTTCACCGGCAAAGCTCAAAGCACCTCCAAGGGCAGAATCACAATATCACGGATGAGATTTTGGTATTTCCCAAAATGAATTGTGAATTGATTAGAGCCCTACTGTTAGAGTAAACTACCAGGAAAGTCAAAAGCTCAGTAGGACACAGAGACAGAGATGATCCTTTTTCAGCCAGCCCGTCAGCGATGTTGTTATATTTAAGGTCAACATGTGATGGTATCCATTGGAAATGTATGATGGAGAACTTTGATAATGCTTTAAGTTTTTTGAAAACAAGAATGCCCCTTTGGTCTACAATACTCCCCGATCTTCACGGTACTGAATTACGCTACGACTATCGACAAGTAACCAAATATCACCGGTTAGTTGTTTGCCCAGGGAAAAGTCTAGAGCTATGACAATAACTATGAGCTATGTCAATAACTATAACAATAACTATGTCAAAGACAGAACAGAAGTCAGGATTGCGTTGTTTTAGTTAAGTTTCATCATTTTTAGTTTTAATAACTACTCCGCTTCAACTGTGACCATTTTCTTAGCCATCAGTATATATCAGTACAACTACAGAAGATATATTATTGATTACTTCTAGAGCAGCTTGCCTTTTGAATTAAGGATGCTGAGAAGATTTATTAATGTGTATCAGTAATTCTGTATGGAAATATTTTTCTTTTAAAAATCAGTGGTAGATTCTCTTCTGCGTTGTTAAGCACCCAGTATTCAGATCCGTAAAGAGCCAGAGATCTTGTATAAATGTCTTGTATAGATTTATTTGAATTGACTTTTTAGTCAATAAAAAATCTGTTGCCCATAGATAAACTGTTTGTTATTTCAATTTTAATATTGTTGTTGCAATGAAATTATTTTGAAATTAATTTTGAAATTATTTTGTGCCCAGATGTTTAAATTGCTTAACAGCCTCAAATATATAATTGCTTATCTTTAAAGGGTATAGATCCATTGGTCTATAAAAAATGTGTTAAAAAATAATTACTGTATATTTAGAGCTTGAAAGAGTTAAAATACAATTTAAGGGTTGATTCTAAATTGTTTTTACAAATTAAGAGGGATGATAGTACCCATCCAGACAAGCAATAATTGCACAGGAACATAGGGTTGCCTTCCTCTCGAATTCCTCTTTTCTGCCACTTGAGAGGCAGAAAAGAGGAATTCTCACCTGAACATACAACAGTGTTGGGTAAGCGAATGAATAATACCAAAAGTTTCACAATCATATTTATTGTTAAGTAAAAACCTCACAGTAAATGCTCAAAATATCGACCACGTGTGTCTTGCATAGTTGACACCAGCGAAGGTACGACTGCTGCACCCTCTCGAGGATTCCTGGTATCGTGTTAGTTTTGCCCGCGGCAACAACGATTCTAGCCACGAGATCTTCAGCTTTGTCCACAAGCACCTCATATACTAAAGATTACATTTGCACCCAGAAGAAAAGTCCAATGGATTGAGGTCCGGGGAGAGAGGTGACCAGAACGCAGGTCTACTACGTCCAATCCATAGTGTGGGATAGCATTCACGAGAATTTTCGGGCGATGTTATCCAGATAATACTTGAAGCGATGATGTTGCGCCGTTTTTAAAGTGCAATGTCCACTCTGATTGGCTTCCTTCGGGAACTAATAAGAGGTAAAAGCTGCTTCTTTTCTGTGAAATATACTAAATTCGTGACAGGTTTTTGATGCGTTTCAACTTTCCTCTTTTCTTCCTTTCAGAGTGGAATGCGACCCTATGTTCCTATGTAATTATTGCTTGCATGGACGAGTACTATCAACCTTCTAATTTGAAAAAGCAGTTTAGAATCAACCTGTATATGTTATTGCTGCAGTTTAGTTAGAATTATTCATGAATGAATTGAACTCAAGTCTACTTTGTCTTAAGAGTAGATTATAAAGGTACTCACTTGAGATTTTCGGCGCTGAACTCCTTTTCGAGGAACTTGTAGAATTGCTCTTTCCCCGCGGGGTCTCTTAGAAGCTCCTTCAGGGAAAATGCCCACCTCCTCACCCGCCGCGCCGGAATGTCCTTCCTAAAACAACAGTTTTGTTACTTTCAAGCAACAAATTCTCAATCACATTATTTTATTTAATATAAACGTATGAGTTTTTCGACAATTCAGTCTGTTGCAAACTGGAATAAAACAGTACAAAAATGCAGATAGCGGTTTTTTTTAAATAAAATTTTAATAAATGAAATAATAAAAAGATATAAATAAAATATTGAACAAAATTTCCCATTCTGAATAAGGAATGTCTTACGTTTGGCTATTGCTTATTTTATTTAATTACTATCATTTAGTTTTTGTCTTACAAATTGAATGAAGCTTGAGGTAACTGAAGAATACTAATTAATTTCGCTCAAGTGAACAAGAAAATGGAAGCTGAGAAAAATTACATTTTGTTATAAAATTAAGCTTTTTCAGTTCCCATTACTAGTTTACATTCTCTTTCTATATATTTTATTCAAAATTTCAATTGTTATTTAAATACATTTTATTCTTCCACTCAAATTCAAATACTTTTTTTCAAACTTGCAATTTCCATTATTAATCTTAATTTCTTACATTCTTAAATTTATTTACTTTTCAGTTGGATGTTAGTGTTGTTTTTTCAAATATCAACTTATTAATTATGTGTAATTAATTAATTTTAATTTTCTATGGGAGAAAAATCCTATTGTGTAGTAGTGCCATCTGTTGACATCAAAAGTTACTATCGATACATTTCTTACATTCTTAAATTTATTTACTTTTATTATCTCTTGTAAGTGAATTTATTACTGCCTAGAGAAATAGAAAGTGGGCAGATATGAAAGAGAATGAGAATTTTTTTCTAATTTAAAAAAAAAAAATGAAAAAAAATATTTATAAAAGGGAATAGAAAAATTGGTATAGCATTTGTGTAGAATCTTCGTAAAGTATTGGTTCGAATCTTATTGAAGCACAAAAAAAATCAAAGCAATAAACAAAACAAACTACATTAATATTGACTCCAACTTCCCAAACGAAAAATGCAAAATTAATAAAAATGAAAATTTTCTTTGTCGACCTGAGTAGAAATTGACTTTATTATTATTTTTATTACTTATTATTAATCAGACTGATAACAAATTTCATCTCTTGATTAATAATGGTGAATGATAATCATCAAAAGTCTACAATGGCCCGTGAAGTGAAGAAGGAGTCGCTGTATGTCAAGGGGTTGTTCGATCACCAGTTCATATTTTGCATCGGACCTTCTAAGTAGGACCTAATATCAAATTCACTTATTATCATAGATATTTGGTGTTCAACTGATATGACTGAAATGATATCTCTGAAGCTGATATGACAGGTGTCACGTCCATCGTGTTTATTAATAGTGACTGGGGCAGGTAAAATATGTAGCAATGTCCTTCATGTTTCCTTTCCAAATTAATATCTCTGGATGTAGTATGAAGCAGACCTGGGGTCTTCTTTAGCTTCCTATCTCTAAATTGGAAGACCCAAATGGTGCTGCTATCTATGAGCCAAAGTCGTACTTCCCTCCTCGT
>JAPDSC010101896.1:4978-22185 GCA_026290005.1 Latrodectus geometricus | reverse complement strand
CCAGAAGATCTTTTATGCTAGTGTCCACGTGATTTATAAAGTGGGGGGAGTAGTGAAGGTTGTGTTTCTACTTCGTAGGTGTCCGGCTACAATTCAAGATCCAGAAGAGATGGTCCCCTAACCTGCAAAAAACTGGTCCAATCAAGAGTCAGCATTGGAAGTGGGAGGAAGGATGAGCGGATCCAGTGGCCTAGTTTCCCTTCATTTGGCGCCTCGAGCTTATACTTTCCATCGTGAATGATTCTTCGAGAATTCGAGAAATACCTGTGTGTTCTACAAAAGATACGCTTTTTTATGTTAATATATTAACTGATTCCTGATAAACTGTCAATCACTCTGAGATTTTTGGAAATCCTTAGAAGAATAAGATTTTTTAAAGTGTTCCTTCTGCCTCAAAAATTTTATTTTATATGCATTATATGGAATCAGGAAGAAATATAAGCACTCATTATATCAATATCTTAATTACTTTATTTATAGATTTTTTTTATTATTAACATCTTATCTATTATTCTAAAAAAATTAATATCTAGATATTAATTTTTTTTTTACCTTAAATATATTTCTTTTATTTATTGAAACCATGTTTAAATAAAAATATTTAACTTTATTAAATGATGATTTTTAAAATGTGATTATGTTTTTAAAGTTTTATTTACACATTTATTATAATTTGTTAAAAAATTTATAATTTCAACATAATTTAGTTTAACTTTGCAGATATTGAATTTTTTACTGTGCAGTCTTTAAATCATATCAATATAAATATTTAATTACATAGATTGGTATATATGAAGTGTTTCACATTTTTAAATCTTTGTAATATATGCATGTGCAGTAAGTTATAATATTCGATAGTTAAAAATATTTAAAAGCCTTTCGAATGCTTACAAATCTTAAATATTTTTATCATCTTAAGCATAATATTAAAGGATTTATTTTCTGATAAAAACAGGTTTATATAGCATTCATGTAGTAAAAATCCAAAGAATTGGAAAATTAATATTATGTATCATAATTTAGTTAATATTTTCTTCTGGTATTATTAAGTTTTATTTAACTCCAATTCACATTGATTAATATTTGTTGAATGAATGATAAAATATAATCGAAATCTTATGAGTGTAACAGAATTAATAGAATAATATTACTCTTATCTTTAATCTTGTATGTACAAAATTTCATAATTACAGATAAAAAAAAAGTTCGTTCAATTTTTTGATATTTTATATTTACTACAATAAAACGTTCCTGAATAGATCTTTTTATAAAATGTCTATTTATTAAAGAGGCTAAAGTATTCACATCACATACTTATAAACTTTTGTAATGAATTTTAGTGTTATCCTTATATTTTTCTGAAGAATAGTATTAAAGTACAAAGGATAAGTATCTGATTACAGCAAAGCGTCCTTCTTACTTAAGTATTGTATAAAATTTGGTATTTTAAGATTGGATTTGCTCACAGTTACAGTTAATTTCGAATTTTATAATTTTTCTTAATTTTTCAACCTTTTTCATGAATGAATATTACTAAAAAAGGTATTATAGTTTATAGTATTTAAATCATATTTCATTAGAAATCGCTGATATTTATTTAATTCTGCTCAAGTTAATATACATTAAATATTCTAACTTATTCTCTCTTTGAAAACTTTCTCTGGTTAAAAAAAATAAAATAAAGGTTTATAAAATTGGATTTCATTGTCCTAACATTACATATTGGTCCAAATACTTATTGGTAGACAGTGTATGATAGCCTCAGATCACTGTGGAACCATTTGGTTACCCTAGTAACATATTTCGCGAATATAAATATTTATTTCACTTTTTGGGAAAATCCTTAAAAAGGAATATTTAGGACATGCTGTCTCAGTTGTCAGCTTCTCTGGATAAACTTTGCTTTCTTTGAGTGTAGAACATAGAGAAACAAACAAAGGACGACTATATGTCCAATGTTCTAAACTACGAAGTAATATTAAATACCGAATAAAGTTAAAGTAGTCTACTAGCTTATATTTCGTAAGTGACTGGTTACGAATATTTTTATACAAAATATAGAGTATAATAACGTCTTCCAACAGATTACATCTTGATATTTTTCCATTAAAACTAAGTCCTGTCCTGCGTGTCTGAATAGCTTAAGGATCTTAGCTTTGAAATGTAAATTATATGGAGATAAATGGAGTTTATTGATTTAATGCTTATCTCTATGTGTTTTGCATTTCAAAGCAAGATGAATAAGAACACAAAACAACGAAGGCTAAATTCTGATGATGAAATGGTTTCTAATCGATTACATGTTGCTATTTATTTTATTAAAATTACGTCATTTACATTTTACTATTTAAGCTACTCTAGATCAATTTTTAAAGAAATTTCCAAGTTTCTCCCTTAAACTATTCAGTCATCTATATCTATCTTTTTATTTCATTTACAAAAAGAAATAGCTAGTAAACAATACAATGCATGTGAGGATTTATTCTCTTTTAAGAAAAGAAAATACCAATTTTCCAAAAAAAAAAAAAAAATACCTTAAATGTTTCTTATTTTGTTCCATAGTTGCGAACTTGTCATTATTTGGTAAATTTATGTAATCATTTTACTGCTAGACATCAATGTTTGTTTAAACGAAATATTAATTTTTCGATTCTGTACTATTTTAAATTTTCGTTACTCTGGACCATAGCTTTAGTGCCAAATAATATTGAATATTAATTTTTATATAAATTTACGTGATACAAGAGATGTACATTGGGTTATTACTCAATAATCTGAAATGGAGAAAAAACAGTAACTGTGAACTCAATAAATTGACAGAAATACCGCCAAATAATTTTTGTCAGTTGCTAAAAAAAGTGGCCGTAAAACATGAATGATATGTATTTAAATCACATGTTTTTGCCGGATATAATATTTGGCATTAGAATTAACTTTTGTTGACTCATTCGTATGCGCATTGATGTATGTTTAACACATTTAAGTAAATGAAATGTATTAAAATTTAAGGAAGTGCTTCAAAATGAAACACGACGAATAAGATAATCTCTTGATCGGTACAGATTTAATTTAAATTACATTTACTGAAATAATTTAATGTGAAGATTCAATATATATCACGAATTTTAGATGAATTAGTTCATAGCTTAAGTTTTTTTAATGATAAAAAGATATCATATGATTTTAGTATTGATTGATTAATTAATAAGGAGAGTATCTGCGGTTTTTCAGATGGTATGGCTTTTGTCTTCAATAAACTTGTGGGCTTACTTGACTTTATAAAATCTATCAGAAAATAATACTTTTTTTTTTATCATACATTGCTTTTTAAAGTAATATTTACTGTATATAGTAACTTTTTCATTATATTTTATTATTTTATAGTTAATATTTTGTTAACGCCTTCAATGTGATTGGCTTAGAGGTAACAAGAGTGATCAATTTCTAATAAGAGATTTTTACTTCATAGCATTTCATTTAATTATCATTAGATAAATGAAATTAGTATTTGTTTGTTGGATAAGCCAGAAGACTGAATTTTCAACTTTCTTTACTTACATTTTAACTTTTTTCTTCATTATGATACCCTTCTTACTAATTGTTTTAATTAGATTAATCCATTTTGTAAAACTGAATTTCAGGTAATTATTGAGGACCATGTTTAAACTGGCTCTCTTGTTTAAAAATTGCTTCTTTATCTTTAGTGTCCATCACTTTCATACTACGGCAGAAAATGCATTTGTCAATCACTTAATTATAAGCATCTGTCCTATCAATGGAGTTTTTATACTATATAGAGAATTGACCTTGATATTTAATAAAAAGTAAGAATCATGGAAATAGTGGCATCATTCGATGATGTTTTTCTAGCCAAGTTGAGTTAAGTATCCAAATTGGCCAACTCTTTCTGAATGATAGCGACCATGTAAACAAAAGAAAATATGACTACATTATCCAAACCACTAACCTAACGACATACAAAATTATTCAAATTAGGAATTCCTCTCAGTAACTTCATATTAATTTAAGGTTCCTCAAAGTCTGATTCTTTCTCCATCATTTCGTATATTGCAAAAAAAAAAAAAAAAAATTTTCGTTCTTACGTGCTATCTCATTCCACCTAAAAATTATATTGCCAGTGCTGCAGTTTAATGATAGCTCTCACATTTTATATTTTTCATTGTATTCTAACTCACTTTCATATTTTTCATTTTTAGTGTAAATGAATTTTAAAACTAAGATTAAAAAATTGAAAAAAAAAACACATTTTAGAAAATGGAATTCTATCAGAATCATAATTTCTAAAATCTGAAAATATTATTTTTCATAATTCAAAAATTAATTACATTATGAAACACATAATTTTATTAAACAAAAGCATTACAACATAAAATATTTGGTTCAAAATTGATGAAATCCCATAATTTTTCACATGAAAATTAAATACATCCCTTAAAAAATTTAATTGAATTATAAAAATATTTTACAGAGAAAGTGATTTTCTATAACTTGGTTTAACTAAACAGGGCTGGTCGATTGTTCATATGATATATGGACAGTTTTCAATTGCATTCTTACTCCAACAGAAAATAGTTGGAATAAAAAACATTACTTTTATTTCTCCGGATAATCTGATAGTAAAAATATTTTTACAACTAAACGAATATTAAAACAATTAATTAATTTATTATTTTTATCATACAAGAATTACAAATGTTATTATTTTAAATGCTTTGTTCCAATATTTGATACTTAGACGAGCTTAAATATCAGATGGTAAACTTCTAGGCAGCAATTATCAAAGAAATTCAAAATGGAGTTGATTTCGTTTCCGTTTCGATATGTGTACAGTCGAAATAACTGCAACAAATGATGTAAATTTTTATATATGTGCAATTGGAATTTATTATAAAAAATACTATGCGTTTATTAAAGTTTTTCACAAGTATCAGCTCATATTTGGCAATTAATCACTTTTGGTGAATTTTTCTGGCGATGAGTGGAAATTATAGCTTTGCTGCATTTTGATATTTTTGGCCCAAGCAATCTGTGACCGCGAAATGTTAATCATAACGTTTCACTGTTGAAAGTTTTATTCTTACGCATAGAATTTCCAATACGATTCTTTATCAATAATATACCAGTAGGGACTAAAATTATACAGAACTATGATGATCAATGTGAATAAGTGTATAAGCGACAAACCAACATTATTGTGCAAAATGTCCCATACACATATTCAAAAATAATTCCTTTTTTTTAAGTTATTTAAAATAATGATTAAAGGATCAGTTTACATGATCTACCCATTTTTAATTATGTTGTAAAATAAAAAATAACAAAAATTAATAAAATAGAGATTTAAGGATTAAGTTAAAATAATAGTTCTAAGCATAACCAATGAATACAAATTAAAAATAAGAAAGCTTATTTTACTATATCGAATTATACATCTATCTTAGTGTTATCATAATTATTGTAATTACATATGTTCCTGATTATTTTGCCTATATCAAATAGAATAATTTTTTTGAATATTTACTTCTCTTAAGTTAATGGTGATCGTGGAATGTTGATTTCTTATAAATCATTGTTGGTAGTCGCATATATTCTTTCACATAGCATTTTTAATTTTCCATATTTGTCAAAATAGTCGTTCATTATTAATAATTATTTAATAAATTTTATTAAGAATTAAAATATTTGATTATAAATATTATGAAGAGTAAAAAATTAAATTGACTGATTCTCAAAGATTTCCAAGTTTTCATTAAAATTTCTTTGAACATCGATTTATTTTCAGTTTTTTAAAACCATAAATATTATTTAAAAAAAATAAAATCATTTTCTATATTTGCGTGACTTACAGACATCCAGCTCATGTGAATTTTACTTTTGCATTTATCAACGCCAAATGTTTAAAAAAAAATTCTTCTCTGCATATATTTTTTTAACTTTTCGAAACTATTCTAAAAAATTAATTTTCAGTACAAGTCCATATGCAATGAATGCTTTCTTAAATCAAAGAATAGTTTCATCAATTCAAATGCTATATTTGGAAACATTTTTTTATGAATTATTATATTATTTTCACCACGAAAATATTTTTACAGTAGCTCCTCTCTGAGATGTATTTTTATATCGCTATTAAAAATCATATTTATGATCTCGTTGTGATCTCGGTAGCAAATTTGCTAAGAAAAATTATTTTCTTGGTCTATAAACTAAATAAAATTAAAATATTGCAGTCAAAATCTTGATCCCACTGGTTCTTAAAATACATTAAGGGATTCTTAAAAATTTGTTTCTAGAAACTAATAGTCTCTTAAGAATAAATGATTTACCAAAAATAAAAATGATTGTTCTACCATTCGAAAACAATAGCAAGACATTTCATATTTTAAATAATGAACAAGATTTCTTACTTAATTTTTACATTTGTTTTAGATACTTTGAAATAAAAGAAAAAAATAGATAAAATATCACCTAATCCATCTTGACGAGCCCCAATAGAAGGAATAAGTATTACAAAATGAATTTATTTAAAAAAAAATCTTTATGAGAATTTCTCATGTATTATATTCCAATTTTTTTATATCTTTCTTTGAAAAGTTATTAAATGGATTTATCATAAAATATTCTCAAATAGAGAGAAAAATTGAAACTAAATTTTAAAAAATTAAACGAAGCATTCCAAAATATCTTACCAATTCTTTATCCACTGATGTTTTTATTTTAAAAACAAGTTTTTATCTAATTTCAAAGTGAGATCGGAAAAACATACCTAAATATATGTCCGATTTTATTTAATTTGAATTTGAAGTTTTTACTTCTATTTCTTTATCTGATCATTAAATTTTTAAATAAATCTGTTTTATCTATTATTTTTTCGCTCAAATAAGAGATATGGAGGACAACCATTAATAGGAAATGTCTCAAAATAAGTTTTGTGGAAGATTTTTGAGATATAATTGATTCTATGAAATAATTCTGAAACGTGTTGCCAATTTCGCGATTTCTTCCTTAAGATTAATTTGCTAATATGATATAAAAGCATCTAAAATGCATAGGGTTGTGACATCAGTTATCCTGGAACATATTTTCACAAATCCTTTATTATGAAAATATTAGTACAGAATATTCGGATAGTATCTTAAGCACATCTATATAATTCTGTAAATTCAAAATCACTTGGTTTTGAATCCTTTTACTGAATTAAATTCAAGTTGTATTGATAATTACATACCGCATTTACATCATAGATTTTATGAAATACTCCTGGATTATCATAATAAATTTAATCACGATTTCAAAAGATTCTGTATTAAGAAAACAGAAAAAATTCATGTAACTAAAATATGTTTTTCACTTCCTTTGATCAGATTCCTTGTTTGGCTGTTCAATTAGTCATTTTTTCTCGTTTTCTCATTGATGTCTGCTTCATATTTTTCAGGAACATTCTCTCTGGCTTCAATGTTTTCATCATTTCGTGGTAGAAATCTGAATAAAAATTCAATCTGGATTTGTTCTTAGGACGTAGTATAAACCAATGCTGGTGCCATTACGATATTGTTTTTATCTCTATCAGAGACATTTGGTATACTATCTTTCACATTTTTTTGAACTTTTCAAATGAATGCTGTTTGTTAGCGATTAAAAACCGGAAAGAACTTCGATATATTTCTTGATTTTTTCTAGCTCTGCTAATATGTAGAATGCTTGTATTTTAAATTACTCTATATTCTTTTCACTCCACCTTTTTTTAATACAAATTATCAAAAATTCACTTAAAATCACGAGTTTTTAACAATTAACTGAAGTATCTTAATTGAGATTATGTATTCTTGGTCAATGAGAATATAATTACAATTAATTTGGCTTTAATGGAAACAATTATGGATATTGAATTTCTTTTTACGTATATATGCAGCCGGGAAGAAAAAAATTGCATTAGATATTTCTGAGGAGTGTTATTACAGTTAATTAAATAATAAAAATATTATTAATAATTAAATAATTTAATTACAATTAAATAATATTTTATTATTATTATTGGAAATGCATTAAATGATATTTAATAGTTTTGTTGCAAGAAATAAATCTCGTTTTAATTGTATACTATTTAACTATACTTTTCAAGATATACTATTTAAAAATTTTAGTTAAGCGTTTTCCTTTAAGAAAAATTACTATAATTTAAATGTACTTTTTTTTTATCAAAAACATTTTATATTTCAGAAAATTCATTTTAAAATACCCTATATCACACATTTAAAAATTGGTTTGGGCACAGAAAAATCCTAATTAAACAAAATGATTGGTAACCTTTTTTATATATAAATAATTGATTTAGAATTTATGAATTTTAAATGATTGAATTTGCTCATATTTATGAGTTTTAAATCTAAATTTATAACTATGACAATAATATGATATTAAATGTTATTAAATTAGCAATGTGTTGATGATTGATTACATAGAGATATTTAACTATGCAACTTCCATATTTTTCAATAATATAATTTACACAATATAATTTTCTTCTTTTATCTTTCAACCTTTCATGCAAAATTACTCAGAGATATCTCATTCCGCATAAAATTGCTTAACAAACCTTTTACGAAGAGCGATTGCTTACATCCTCAATTGATTTTCAGTATTGGTATAATATATGAAATATATAATTTGAAAATACTGAAAGAAAGGCACTGAAATCAATACAATGTAAAATAAATAGAGATGCGATAATAAAAACTTCGAAGAAAATAATTTTGAGATAATACATTTCGTACGGAAATATATATTCAAGTTAAAATATTGTGGCTTAGGTAGGGTGGTTGAAAAAGGCGTCTTTCTCGTCACCTAGAAGTGTTGAGTTCTATACCTGACACAATCAAAGATCTGTCATGATCACTAATACCTATTGAGGCATATGAAGTATGTCAGGATCATAGTGTCTTTCCTCTTGGGTGATACATGGAGAAGAGTGTCAACTCACCAGTTAAATTAGTAAAAACATTACAAGGCTATGGCTGTAATAAGCGGTTTTTTGTTCGATAGAAATAATCAGCTGGACACGTATATTGCAAAAAGCCATTATTTATTTTGTGATTATAGTTTTTTTACTGTGTTATTTAAATTTGTAACTAATACAGACAGTGGTTGAAAAATTAGTAATTTCTGAGAACACAGCTAATAAGTGAAAATAATTTTTTTTAGAATCTTCTAAATTTCTTTCTATTGGAATTTTCTTGCTCAATTGAAATTTTCTTAAAAATGTTAACTTTAACTGAGATAGATTTTTCTCTCGTATTTATTAACTGCAAACAAGCACAATTATGGTTAAAAAATGAGAAGGTAAAAGTTTTACTCCATGTTTTAGAAGTATTAACTGCTTAAGAATCATGTTTAATAAATGGGAATAATAATAAAATATTTAAAGTTGCATAAAAATGGGTTTATTGGGTTCTTTCAAAAACTGGTGTTCAACAACATGGACGTAAACTTTCTCAAGTAACCGTATATTATTTGAAATAAAAATAGGAAGAAACAGTAGCTGGAAATCATTAATTATAAATCCAAACGATCTATATTTATCTTCCTTTTGAAGAATGAACAATTAATTAGCAATCTTCTTCAATCGCAATAAAGCATTAAAAAGAGCTTTTTCTCAGTCTCCCCCCAGGAAAAAAATCTCATCAAAAGAAAATTACTTTTACTCAAGTTTTATTTAGAAAGTTTCCTTCTCATTGATAACGAGGGAAAAAGGAAGCTTCTTTGCATTGTTTTTGGTCGAGAACAAAGGTTAAACTACGATGCCACCTGCGTTGGCGATAGTTCGTCTGCGAAATAGTATGACCTCGGACGAAAACAAGAGTTAAAATTCACTCTTGTGAAACACCTCTTTTGAATCGTCTGAATCTTGATAATTCGAGATTTAAAAGCGATACTCCGCGCTTTTGTTTTCGTTGGTCAATGAATATTATCGCACTTAAGAAGCAAAGGTGACTTGAATACTGAAACAGAAAGTTCTTTTTTAGGAAGATGTCTATTTTTCGTTTACGCTTATTGTGAATACAAAAAGTGAGAATTTGAACTTTCACTTACTTTGAATTATTGGACAATGATATTTTTAATGTAAAAATATTCAAATATTTAAAAATTTATTCACATGTTTGTATATTATACTCAATTGTCATAGCATCAATTACTTTAGAAATAAATGTAAGAATGCTTATGTAGCTTTGTCAGTTCTTTTCTATAAATAATGTTTAATGAAGTGCCATTTGAAATATATTTATTTGATAGTTTTTCTCTGGAATAAATTGAATTTTCATTATTTTATTATCAAAAGCAATTGTTTTCTATCCAGCTCACGCAAGTGTATTCTAAACAGCTTCAATAAAATTTTTAAAATTTTCTTAATATTTTTGTTGTAAATTTACATAAAGTTAATCACTTGTTTTAGTATGATAATAACAGTAATCACACTGACAAATTGACACATTTCTTGGTATCACTTGTTTTCTTCTTTGTGTTACAATTTATTAAACGTGATTATAGGTGTATTTACTGTTTTTCAAGGAAGATACGAATTTTTAGCTACACATATTCCACTTTTTATAAGTGCAAAGAAATTGTATATTTCTATCCACAAGTTAAGTGGAGAAAATAAATATCTGTGATATCAGCTTTGAAATAGAATTAAGTTATCACTATGAAATTAGACATGCGTATGTAAACGCATGTCTAATAACAATCAAGTAGGAACAAGTGAACAGATCAAGGAAAAAATAATTAACTGATGTGAAGTAATATAAAAAAAAATATGTACTTCTATAGCTGGTAAAATCATTCCCCATATTGGTACAAGAAAGCCACTCGTTGGGCCACTGGATCATTTAAGTGTCAAATTTCAAGTTGTATTAATTTCTAACTCAAAATGCAGCAATTGTTGAATAATATCAGAGACATAATGTATCTTATCCTATATTGTCATAATCAGTTCGATTATTGGAAGGTCTTAGGACATCTCAAGCCAATCGAAAATGTTAATATTTCGAAGAAATTTTTCATCAGCATTTTTGGTATCAAAATTTCATGCATCAGCATTTTTGGAGTTCAAATTCGCAAAATAAATAAATAACTTAGCTTTAAAATATATATATATATATATATATATATATTACGGTAAAAATAAATCGGTATTATGTTTAATATAACCATTGATTTACATAATTCCAACTAAGCTCGGTAAATGTGATAAAGTTTGAAATCTTTATCACTTTTACCGGTAAATATGTATAATCCACAACTCGTAATGGGGAATGTGATAAATTCCGATTATTTTTATAGAAAAATGATATTTTCATTCAAAAAATAAATACAATTAATATTAAAGATTTTATTAATAGAATTAATAGAATGATTAATTATGAATTAATAGAATTTGAAAAATATTGTGATGTATAAGAATAATATTTACAATGTTTCAATTTAAAAATTTAAATAACAGTGGCTCTTTTGTACTTTTATTTCAGTAGATATTTTAAGACGGGAGTGTCAGATAATAGAATAAGTTATATATCCGGCGTAAAGTATTTATTTTTTAACTAAAACTTTCAATGTAAAATATCATTTTTCTCCAACAACAACAAAAAAAAAAAAAAAAAAAAAAAAAAAAAAATCATTGAATTTTCCATTACAAGTTGAGGATTATATATATATATATATACATATATATATATATATATATATATATATATATTTACCGGTAAAAGTGATAAATATTCAATAATTTATCACATTTACCAAATTCAGTGGAATCACTGGATTTATCACTTTTATTGTAACATATATAAATAAATCAAATAGAAAGAAAAATTTTTGAATGAAAGAAAAAATTTTACAATATTTTACTCTTTGTTAACTTAATATAAATTTAAGAAGGAATTTTAAGTAGACTTTATAATTACTATTTCATAGGTGAATTATATTTTAATTTATGCAAATGTAAAACACATAAAATTTTGCCTTTTCACATTTTTATTCAATATAAATCATTCTTTATGATACAAATTCATGTTTTGATATAAAACTTAATAATAAACATAGAATAATTCTGTTACTTTCAAGAACAATTTCATTAGCTTTTGAAACCTTTAGGGCTGAATTAATATAAATAACGTACACGATATGAATATATATTCTGTCTAATATATATTAATTTAATACAGCTATACTACTTTAGATTATCAGATAAAAATATAAATAACTTTTGAAATGCAAATGATTCTATTTTAAAATGTGTTCTATTTTGAATTTGTATATCAATAAAATATTATGAGGAAATCCTAAATTTATTTCTACAGCCATTTCAATGTAATGTTCTTCTAAGACCTACATTAGCATAATTTTCAAATAATCAAACATTTACGAAATTAAACCTTTAAGTTTCAATAAAATAAAATAATTAATGAATTATTAATAATTGTTTCTTCATTATACACTACTGGCCATTAAAATTGCTACACCAAGAAGGCGACATGCTACAGACGTGAAATTTATACGAAAGGAAGAAGGTGCTGTGATATGCAAATGATCAGCTTTTCAGCGCATTCAGACAAAGTAGGCGCCAGTAGCGACACCTACATTGTGTTTAAATGAGGAAATTGTTCAGCCAGTTCCTCATACACAAATTGCATTTGAACGTTGTTGGCTGGTGAAAAGTTGTTGTGATGCCTCGTGTAAGAAGGAGAAATGCGTACTAGCATGTTTCAGACTTTGATAAAATTCGAATTGTAGCGTACCGGGATTGCGGTTTATCTTATCGCAGTATTGCTGCTCGCGTCGGTCGAGATCCAGTGACTGTTAGCGGAATATGGAATCGATGGGTTCATGACGGTAATATGGAACGCCATGCGGGATCTCAACGGCCACCTATCACTAGCAGCCGAAAAGACAGGCATATTATCCGCATGACCATAATGGATCGTTCAACCACGTCACGAGCCGTGAGTCAAGAAACGGGGTCGTTTTGAAGACAACAAGTGTCTGCACGAACAGTTCGACGACGTTTGCTGCAGCATGGACTCTCAGCTCGGAGACCATGGCTGCGGCTTCCCTTGACGCTGCGTCACAGACAAGAGCCCCTTCAATGGTGTGATCAACGATGAACCTGGGCACACGAATGGCGAGACGTCATCTTTTCAGATGAATCCAGGTTCTGTGTACAGCATCATGATGGTCGCATCCGTGTTTGGCGGCATCGTGGTGAACGCACACTGGCAGCGTGCATTCGTCATCATCATACTGGCCCATCACCTGGTGTGATGGTATACACGTCTCGGTCACCTCTTGTTCGCATTGACGGTGCTTTGAACAGTGCACGTTACATTCCTGGTGATCTCCAGATCTTTCACCAATAGAAAACGTCTGGTCAATGGTTGCCCAGCGACTGTCTCGTCACCAAACGCCAGTCACTATAGTTGATGAACTGTAGCATCGTGTTGAAGCTGCATGGGCATCTGTATCTGTACATGCAATACAATCTCTGTTTGACTCAATGTCCAGGCGTATAACTGCTGTTATTACAGCCAGAGGTGGTTGTTCTGGGTACTGATTTCTCAGGATCTATCCAGCCAAATTTTTTGAAAATTTAATCACTTGTTATTTCAAGTATAATATATTTGTCCAATAAATATCATTTTGTTATCTGCATTTCTTCCTGGTGTAGCAATTTTAATGGCCAGTAGTGAATATACAAATATTAATTCTCATAATAGCTAATTTTGTTCTTCTAATTAAAAAATGCTGATATTAAGTACAGATAAATAATTAAAAATATGGTTATAAGGTAGAACGTTATAGTTTTGCTTGGTAGATTATTAAAAGGATCGTAAGACGAATCAGTTTTGACACAACCCAATAAAAATTGTCTTAAAGATTAAAGTACGGGATAAATTTTGTATCATTATAAAAAGAAACAGCCTTACTATATACATTTTCTTCATAGCACACATAATCTATTAAACTTTTATTTATCACAATCTAAACAAAATT
Source organism: Latrodectus geometricus (assembly GCA_026290005.1). Classification (NCBI taxonomy): domain Eukaryota; kingdom Metazoa; phylum Arthropoda; class Arachnida; order Araneae; family Theridiidae; genus Latrodectus; species Latrodectus geometricus. Next base: position 8,124 of record JAPDSC010101896.1, on the reverse strand, counting down.
CAGTGTATTAAACTCAAGAGGTATTATAGGATCAATTAACAAACATTAACATGGAAGTTAGTTGTTTCTGTTTATTGAATAATCTGTAAAATTTTTTATAATAATGATATTACTTAAAAAATTACAAAGCCATGATAATTCAGCTCAATAAACCATCAGACTTGTAAACTATATTACGTTGTGAAAGGACTTCAGACTGAGCCAAACGGTTAACAAATCAAACACCACGTACCATGTGACTAGCTTGACACCTAAGGTGGCACATTATTAGGGAAATTAACCCGGATGAATATTTAATGTACAGAGGATGTCAATTTCTGGGTGGATTAAAGAAGGTCAAACGATATTAATTCCTTTTGCAATCGAGCACAAGAATCCACTAACCACTAGCAGTCTGGTGGAATAATTATTATCTTCATAGTATCATCCGATAATTACTAAAAACTGGGATTAAACCATTGCATCTTAGTGGTCCTATTCCCTTATGTTAAAATGACAATTTTTATATAAACCTATCCGAAAATATTCAAGCTGCGATCTATATTCGTTAAATAGTTGTTTAACATTTTATAGGGAACTATCTGATTTTTAAGTGTGTAAAATAAAATTAAAGAGAAAAATATATTTTCATTAAATTGTAACCTGGTTGTTTGATTGTGGTTCAAACTTTTAGAGCAATGTAAATGTCCAAGCACAAAGTCTTGCGTTTATATCATACAAATACTGTACAACGTTTGGAAAAATATAAATGATAAATGGAAATGATTTTAGAAAAAATACAAAATACACATATTTTTATAAATTAAAAAGCATTTTAATTAACCTAAAATGTGCAATTTTTACAAAATAAAAATAAAATTCTCTTTCATAATGGCAGTTAATCAATTTATTTAAATTCAGGAAACAGATCAATTTGAAAGTGAAATCAGTTTCACTTTAAAAATATTGTGACATATTTTTACCGCGAAACTGAAATTCCTTTATTTAAAAACCATTATATTTTCTTGGGCATAAAAATAGAACAAATCTGCAATAAAAAAATTCACTGTGCTAGTTTTCCATTTCTACCAGTTTGTACAAGAAAGTGTGTTCACTGGGTGGGCTTCAATATTTACTTCTCACGGGTCAAGGGCTATCAAAATAAGTTAGCTAGAAAAACGAAACTAATAAAACTCTCTTAGAACTTTTAGGGGCCTCTTAATAAGTAGGATTAATTTAGAGCATTCCATTTTATACTTTTGAACAAAGTTAGGAAATTCGCGAAAGAAGTGAGGAGTCCTTCCAAGGTAGAGTTACCTTGACCTATTTCCTTCAGGCAGCCCCCCCTATGCGAATCTCCTATTTTCTTTTAATTATAACAAATAGCTTAGGTGAATTTTACTTGGTTTGCTCATAGCTGCTTTTTCCTTAGATATTACTGCCACAAATATCAGTCTGTTATATGAAAAAGACTCAGCTTCTAAAAATTTAACATTAGAAACGGAAATAACCTATTTTTGATGTGATGTATATATTTTGTAACTACTCATTTCTTAATGGTTTTATGAGTTTTTTTTTTATATTTTATTCTGTCTGTGTTTTTCTTTTCTTTCTTTGATGGTTTTATTATTTCTGATCTGTGAACTTTGTAAAGAATTACTATTTCTTATCCGTAGGCATAAGTCTTTTTATTACTTACTTCTTGAAACTTGCTTACTTACTTCTTGATACTTACTTCTTGAATGAAAATAATATCTCAAATTGAACACGTAGAAGAAAATGTAGAAATATATTGAAAATACAAATAACATTCACAAATCTTTTTTGTTAATTATTGGGTTGTAAAATATTTTATGAAAATGAAAAAATGTTCTTTTTTATATGCAAATTTATGAATTTACTTTACATTAATAAAAGAAATTTCATAAAAAAAATGGAGTTATAAATGAAATTTAAAAAGTAACAAAGTAAAATGATTCCTGTAATTTTATTTCATTTAATTTATACAGACATTATGTTATTATTTTTTAAATAAATGAAAAATGGTTTCAGTATTGTTTTATTTGATTCCATTAAATCAATTTAAATTATTTAGAATTATTTTACATTTGGCACTACTAAAGGCAAAATTGATGTCTTCTTACGCAGTAGGACACCCAGTGGGTGTGGTATCGGCGCCCTGAATGTTGGTGGATACTGGTAATTTAGAAATAGGGATCAAACAGAAAACCCCCAGGCTTGATCTCTTATCCACAGAGATATATTAAAAATTAATTTTAAGAAATTATTAATCATTAATTTTAAGAAGTTCTTTTGCAGGAAAGTTTTTCGGAATTATAAAGTATTTTATAAATTATTTTAAATATTGTCTCATAAAATAACCACCATATAATGATTCTATTTAGACTAATTAGAAATAAATTTTTTCTCAGTGTTGTTAAAAAGATTTTAATAAGAAATTTTAATAGGTAATAATAAAATGTATCATTAGTAATGTCTATTTTTGTATTACTGTATTTGTCATAAAAAGTCTATTTTTAAAATAGACCTTAAAATAACTTTTAAATTTTATTAAAAAATATATGTTCACAGATTTTTGTATGATCATAAAAAATAAAGATATTTCATTTTGGAATAGAAAGAAAAATATCTTAAACCATTTCGAAACATGCTTTTCAAAATTAGAAAGTATTAATAAACTTTAAAGAATTCCTCGGATAGAAGAACTAAATTTATAATAATTTGTATTTTTGAAAAGTAATTGTTCTTTATTTAAAGAATTGGAATCACTACTTCAAATACTAAATTTGATTTATGTCATTTTGGCGATTACTTCTTTTGTTCTATCTAGATGGTTATGGAAGGTCACCTAATATTCCTGATTCTATTATGAATCTTCCATGATTTTAAAATCTTCCGATTGTTTGGGATCTCTTTGAATCGTTTTTTCCTTTAATATTTAAATTTATTGATTCCTTTTTTTACAACGATGTTCCATTTTGAATAATAATGACAAAGATTTGACCCGATTATATGACTTTTCCGATGAAAGTTTAGCCTATTTTATGCAGATTATATGCATAATTTTTTGAATACTTGTTGCGAATTTCCTTAGTTTTGTGGTTTATATTTGTCTTTAGTGATGAATGTATAGTTTATTTTAGTTA
>JAPDSC010101894.1:120351-137878 GCA_026290005.1 Latrodectus geometricus | reverse complement strand
TAGTAAAAATATCATTACCCTAATAGGTTGCTCGTTATTTTGAAAAGATATGTGGGAGGGGGGAGTTGAAATGGAAAAACCCACGAATCAAAAAATAAAAAAGGGAATCAAAAGTGTGAGGAAATTTCCCTCTTCAATAAAAATAATTCAAAGTTTAAATAAAAAAATAAGATGCAAAATCTCATATTCAATATATGTAAAACAAACAGCTATTCAATTAATAAAAGAAGCAATAAAAATTTATAAATTGTTAAAGTAAATGCTGTAAAGTACAAAAATAAAAAAAAAAAAAAGAATTATAAAATTATAAAAATATGAAGAGAACAAAGATGAAGATAAAACTCTAAAATTAAATTAGAACACTTCTAAATATTCGTCTTAATTAAATTAATATCTTGAATTTCATCTGACACTTCGAAATTTCTATAAAAAAATTCTAATAAAATAAAAGCAATATCATATCTCACCTTAATTTACAAAACTTCAAACTAAAGAAATTTTGGAGAGAAATTTGGATGAATTTTTTATTTCATTAAGTTGTGATAGAAAAGTTATAGAATAAAACATTTATATTTTTTTAACGCTAAGAAGGATGTCAAGATTTTTTGAATATTTAAATTAATGAAATGGAAATATAAATAAAAAAAAAAATTATTCTGTTTACCGTTGGTGTTATAATCAAAATTATTTTTTATGTGTTTTATATGTTTACGTGTTTATTTCTCAACTAAAATTAAGTTTAAGTAATTTTATTTAATTATAAATGCAGTTATTATAATTAGTTATAGATTTATAAATGTAATATTCATACCACATTTTGGAAAGCTTATCAACCGAAAGTTTCTTTTAAAATTCATTATGTAATTACATTCCCTGATAGTTATTTACGAATAGTGTGCCGCCTTTAAATTTAACAATGATGGAAACACGGAAAATTCCCAAGCACTCACCCCAATAGATGTGCGTGAAAAAAGAAAAGCGCGTCAACCACCATCTGTTTTTCTACAGCGGTAAAGAAAGATTTCAAAATGCAAAATCTTACCACTAGATGGCATTATGTTTAAAGTGATATATTGATGTGGATGAGCCTAACAGCCAATAGTCACTATAACCATTTGAATATCAGCTTCATGCTACTTTCCAGGAAGATGAAGATTTTTCATTCGTGAAGAGCAGTGAACATATGTTGCAAGAAAGAAAACTGGGAAACTTTCAGATAAAACAGATGTACTTACAGTAAACAAAAGCGCAATTCTCATTTCCATTGTTCAACAGAGAGCTGGGGTAACCTAGTTGGTTAGGGAGTCAGTCTCTAAATCGCCAGGTTGATGGTTCGATTCCCGGCTGACTAAAGACCGTCGTGTTTACTAATAGTTATTGGGGCACGTCGTATCGTATGTTCGTAAGTCGTGGTCGTAAGGCTCCACCATATTCCCATTCCAAATTGATACCACTGGCGTTGCTAGGAGCTGGGCCTTGGGTCTTCTCTGGCTTCCTATCTCTAAATCGGTAAACCTAGATGGTGCTGCCATCTATGATTCAAGTAATACTCTCACCCTAGTAAGGGGGCGCTCTGTTCAAAAACGGAAAATGCTGTATCTGACTTCCTTCAGAGCGGGAGTGGTTACACCAAGGGTCATAAGTAACAACAACAACATTGTTCAACAGTGACTGACATCGAACCCGAGATTTTCCATGTTGAAGAGTTCAGTCTTACTCAATTACACTAAATTGAGCCTAACGTGATATGTTGACACATTCTATTCAAAAAGAAATTTAATTTATAAAATATTAAGTTTAAAAATATGAATTTCTTTTTTCCTTACCTTTTAAAAATATGATACAAAAGAAAGTTATGTTTCAAATATTTAGGTTTATTGTGTGTGTAGTTATTTAAAATTTGTATTTCTCTTACTATAATAAAGAAGTTATATATATTTCCAAATATAAATTCCTTTTTCTTTTATTATTTTATTTATTTATTAACTGCCTGCATAACCTATAAAATATTTTATATTATTAAAGCACGCGCGTTCTCACATACAATTTATTTCTATTTACATATAAAGCCTTTAAAAATATTTATAGACTTTCCTTTTGATACTGCTCAACTCTTGTCACGTGAGCATCTGGTGCACCGGATATACATTTTCGCTAATGGATTCGTCAAAGCTCCCCATCTAGATAAACTTGACAATTCAACGTCCCGCTTTAAGACCTTCCATTATTTGGTGGTACCACTTTCCAACAAAAGGAGAAAAATGCCTACCCAAGGTGGAAGAAAAGGCTTGCATCTTCACACACATCCCTTTTGAGGCATTGTCGCGAAGAGACAGACCTAAAGATCCGACCAAACGTCTTTATCATTCTTGGGGTCATTGTTGGCAATGTGGGCAAGTGCACGCAATAAACAACATGGTTCCCTCAAAGGTAACAACCTTTGAAAAGGGTTTGTATATTAGAAGTAGAGGGTTGATTTCTGAAAAAAAAAAAAAAGTTGAAGCTGGATTTACACTGACATGGCTTACGCCATTGTTGGATCGTTTGGTAACAGTGTGTGTGTCCGTTCAGGCGCACCCTTCGTGAATGAGGGGTGAGGTAAGAGGGGCACAGGCAGGAAGGTTGTTATTATTGGAGTCCGAAAATTCTGCTCTTAGATCAGAGGTTACGAACGGGGCGGATGCAATCTATAAGGACTGTTTTTAGCATTTTTTTTCCAGCCTAACGCAAAAACAATACACTGGAGGCTTTGTTTATTTTCGACCTGATTCCGATACATATAAAGATTGTCAGATTGTTTTATTTATTTGTTTTTTATCCAGGTTGGGGAGTTTCCTGGAGCGTTGAAAAATGCTTTGGCTGTTTGTTGCAGCCCCCTTTTGGTGCAGACGATCTATATTTAACAAATTTTCCGTAGTGTTACAAGGTATTTATTAAATTGCAAGTATAGTGCAGAATGTGATAATTTGTCCATCTTAAGTGATTGATCCTTTAAAAAAAAATGATCCATTTCATATAACACTGTTATTTTAAAATAACTGATTCCTTTTTCAATGCTTCAAGCTACAGAGAGTAGATTTATGAATATATGTTGAATAGTTGTTTTCAGAGAAACAATGTTAGTGTATATTATTATTATAGGTACAAAATACCGTGAAAAATTAGGCTTGAGAAAAATATTTATTGATTCACTATTTTTTTTTTTTAATCGTGCTATAACTATGTTTTCACACAATGGATATAATTATGACTGAAATAAAGTGGGAAGTATTGTTGATGTAAATAATACTACGAAAATACTTCTTCCTACGATTTTGATCTGAACTAAGAGTTTGGCGCAGCTTGTCCTTTTTGGACCTTGCGCCACAAAACCCAGCCAACCAACTGAACTAAGAGTAGAAAACACTCAACTAGGTTGTTTTTGGAATGTTAACATCGAAATTTCCGCTACTAATTTTGCTGCCTCTCAATTAGTATTGTGATTACATTTTGTTTTGCCATGTCTTAAATTGGGGTCTAAATCACAGTTTGGACATAAATGTTTCGGCTTGAACTGAACAATGTTAATGGCACAGTGATTTGACTCGTTAGGGCTTCGTTCACATTATCATAAAGTTATGAGTTTGAATCTAAACTTAACTAAAGAACTTTGATGTTCATTTAAAGTGGTTGGAGCAAACTAAATAGATCATAGTCGCAATGTCTTCCAAGTGAAATGATACCTCTGGGGATTACGAAGAGATTCCCATCCTGCCTCTTCCACTAACTGGTAGAGCCCAGCTTAGGATTATGTACAGGGAAGCACACTGGTGCAGCAACAAAAATTAATCAAAAAGACTTTAGTTTTTTTAAATTTTATTTATTTATTTTGTATTTCTCAGCAGCCTTTCAAACAGAACTGGAAACTCAATGGTTAGCTATAGCTGGTTTTCCGATAAACTGTTCATAGCTTCGATCCTCACCTTTGACGTTGGTGTTGTAATAAGTTCAAAATCCTGTGCTGGTACTAGCCCTACTTTAAATCGTAGATCTTGTTTGAGCTTCAGATTTCGTATGCAAAATAAGAAAGTTTGCACAAATTGTGGAGGAAAATAAATCACCGATATTATTCAAACAAATTATATATAATTTAAGATAATTAAAATTTGCATAGTTAGCAACAGTCACACGGAATCGCATTTTTGAAACTATTATTTGTAGAAAAATTCCGGAATCATCTATAACATAATCGGTACTAGTATAATTTTTAATTGAATACAAAAAGTTTAGTTACTTTAAGCCCGTTTTTGTTACCGGTCTCAGACAAGAAAATTTATCCTGAATACTTTATGTTGCTATAGTACAAAAGCGAAGTAAATTATATATTCTGAACTATTCCAGCATAAAACCAGGAAAGTTTGAAATTTAAAAAAGTAAAACACAATTAATTGTTAAAAGTCTTATTTTTTTTTCATTTAATGTTAGGTATGCGCCTTAAAATTTGTACAGGCACAAATACTTTTTGTTTAATTACTCTGAAACTTGTCTTATTCTCCATAATCAGTGCACTTCTCCCAAGGCACTGTTAACAGTTTGATAAAAATCACAGTTAATACAAGAATCTCCAATACACAGCAATAAAAATCGCAATCACTAACAGGGAAAGATTGCGGCAAATGGACCAGGATTGAACCGTGTAATTTAATTCTGTTTCTCCACCTGCGTAGCGGACTTTTTCTCTTCCCATTTACACACGCAATCCATATAAACATTTCGTAAGTAGGAAAAAAAAAAAAAGAATCAAATGAGAAAAATTTAAAATAAAGAAGAGAAAGCAGAGATGGAAAAGAATCCGGAATTGATCTGGGATCTCGCTACATCCTGTTCCTCAGAAAGCTAAATCATGTACTTCAGATTCAATTCTCTTCTTATTTGTTTTCTATTAGCTATTCCACCCTTTTTACCCTCTTCCTTCTTTATTTATAAGTCCTGGAAAAACAGTAAAAAAGAGGGAGAGGGGATTCGGGATTTCGGCGTTATCTTCTTACTACTCTCCCCTCTCCCGAAAAGTAAAATCCTTCCGGGATTCCGGAAGATAATGTCTCATTTACTTCCGGTTCCTTGGACATCGGAGCACTCTCAAACTCTAATACATGGCGAATCTTTGCCTTTTGGAAAGAGGAGGAATCCTTTCCTAGCTATCAGAGATTAGTGCCGGCTTAATAAATGTAGTGACACGCCTTTGATGTGGGGATTAGTTAACATCCTAATCCGGCGTTGAAGAGAATGAGAATGGATGCATCTGTCAGCTCTTTTCTATCTTCCATCCGGATGTATAAACTGCCTTCTCTTCCAAATCTCTAAATAAAAAGGAAAAAAATCTGTTACTTAGTATCTGTTACTTTATATCTGTTATTTAGTATCTGTTACTTATTAAAAGTATTTGTTATTGTTTAAGAAGCAAATTTATTAAGCATTCGAGTAATAGAAACAGTATCCCTGCTCTGCTTTGTTTCTTCTTAAAAGAAGCACTTTTCTTCCCTTATTTCCATAAACTTTTTATTTATAAAAATAAGAAAAATTATCAAAAAATTAATTAAAAATTACTTTCTTTTCCATTAAAAGATAAAATTTATGATATAAAAAGCCATTTCAATGCATTTCTAATACGCTTTAACTATTTAATAAGTGTTTAGTGCATTCATCACAATTCAAAATTCATTTACGCAATTTTCTTACGAAATACTTCGGGTTATTTTTAAAAATCTGTTGTGTTTCTTCCGGTATCTATTACTTTTTATATATCTGTTACTTTTTATCTGTTAGTTATTAAAAATACTCGTTATAGTATAAGAAGCATGTATATTAAGTATTCCAGTAATAGAAACAATATCCCTGTTCTGTGCTTTGTTTCTTCTTGAAAGAGGCGCTTTTCTTCCCATATTTCCATAAACTTATTATCTATAAAAATAAGAAAACAAATTATCAAGAAGTAATTGAAAATGATTTTTTTTTATTTAAAGATAAAACTTATTAGAAAAAAGTCGTTTCAATGCGTTTCTAATACGCTCTTAAAGATTTAGTACATTCATCACAATGCAATAACGCAATTTTATTAAGAAATACTTCGGGTTATTTTTAAATATCTGTTATGTATCCGTTAGTTAATAAAAATACCCGTTATATTCGTAGTTTAAGCAGCATATTTTATTCTATTAATAGAAACAATATCTCTGTTCTGCTTTGTCTCTTTTTGAAAAAGGCGCTTTTCTTCCCATATTTCCATAAACTTTTTATCTATAAAAATAAGAAAACAAATTATCAAAAAGTAATTGAAAATGATTTTTTTTTATTTAAAGATAAAATTTATTAGAAAAAAAGCCATTTCAATGCGTTTCTAACACGCTCTTCAATACTTAATGATAAATATTTAGCGTATTCATCACAATTTAATTACGCAATTTTCTTCCGAAATACTTCAGGTTATTTTTAAAAAAAAAATTTCTTTACTATATTTTTTTAATTCGATAATTGCGTAACTCTTTCTGAGAACTTTCTTAACAGAGCATTTCGTAATTGGCAAACAAGAGAAAATTTCAAGAATTTCTTTGATTATTATGTAAAGTAATCAGGTCATATAAATTGAATTCAATTTTTAATTCCAAAAAATTATTTCGTAAAAACGCGTGTTAACCCTTTCCAAAAAATTTATCTTGAAAAAGATTCGTTTTATTTTTATAAAAAATTTTTTGTGTTTATTACTTTGAAGAAACGAATTAATTCTATTTTGAATCAAATAAAATAAAACCTGACTATTAATGAGATGAAAAGACCAAGAGAAATTCTTCCACAATAATTTTGGTCATTGCACAAGTTTACTCCATTCAAACCAGTTTTTTTTTTTTTTTTTTTTTTTTTTTTTTTTTTTTTTTTTTTTTTTTCTTCCCCACAATGAAATTTTTTAATTTCTTTGAATTCAATTCGATATGATACAAAATTTGGTGTAGTCAAATTTATAAAATTTAGCACTTATTATGTTCTTGTTGCAGAGCCAAGTTATACGGGAAAGAGGTTTAAATTTCAATTGTTGTTCAACAACGATAGAAAAATGTTACGTTCGTGCAATTTAGATTTGTGAGAAAAGTACCTGCTGGATTTTAATATACCTTTGGCGAGATTTATGGCTTTGGCGAAAACAAGTGCTGAAAAATGAAACAAATAAAGGGCCACGTTTCGTCATTCGTTTTCATTTCAAATCCTTCAATCGAAAGAAAAAGATTGTCAATTTCTAGTGTCTTATTAATGGGGAAAAGTTATTTTGAGGAAAGGAAAGTAATTTCTCTTTCAATTGTTATGTTATCCACTACTTAGTGTCAAAGACTATAAAATTTGGTACTCTGAAATATATTACTTTAGTTAAAAGATTTTTTTTTATACTATCGAGTATTCACTCTAGGTGATTAACCCTTCACCACTATAAGGCCAGAAACTGCAACTCATTTTTCGTTACCCGATGGGCACCTGTGAACCAAGTCACGGAGGCGAGTAGCATTACCCACGTCACACCACCACAAACCCATTTACAGGGCGGGCCACATTCATTCACCATCTGAGGAAAGGATAAGAAACACAGAGAGAGAGAAAGTATATCCATCCCTGAGCCGGATTCGAATCCAGGTCCTCCCTATCCGTAGTTAGGTACGCTGACCACTAGATAGGGTGGGAGCAATTTAAAAGATTCATTTAAGTAGGTTTTAAAAGTGCACACCATTTAAAATAATATTATAATTAAAAAAATTTGGATTTTGATATTTTTTAATATTTTTACATTTTTACTAAATTGAATAATAAAACTTATTATTCACTACTAAAATGAATATTTATTTATTTTGTTACAAATGGGAAAGGTATAACATAGGAAATATATATCAAATTAAATCATTTCTAAAAAAACAGAATAATTGGGTATTTGATACAAAATGACGATAATCTAATTGTTAAAGGCAGCTGATATGCTTTAAAGATCAACCGCCTACCCAGGACTTTCTATTATACAAAGAATATTAAGTAGATTATATTAAGTCTAATTAGAATATTTTGTAATTAATATATGAATCGAATATTCTAAGACAAAAAATTAAGTTAAAAAAATAACAAGAAATTCTAAGGAACTTATCAAAGGATATAAAGAATTTTGTTCTAATAAATTTAGCGTTAAAATTTACTTCAAAATTGGTACTTTGAAAGTTTATACCTTTAAAGGTATTTATTAATTTAAAATGAATTTGAAGTGATTTGCAGATTAATTCTGCAATAGTCAAAGCTTCTTTTTTAAGCAATTTCGTTCGTATTTTTGTTCAAATTGTCATTAACAATAAGTTTTAAAGACCATAAAATAATTTTCATTTACTAAAGTAACATTCAATTTTTTTATAGCCAATTGGATTCCTTTTCTAGACAATCTAAATACATTTTCTGCCTTTAATTATCGCGAAATATACTAATAATAATTATATTAATTTTAATTATTTTTTATTTTATAATAAAAAAATTTTTTTAAAAAAAATATTGTTTAAAAAAATAGGGAAATAAATAATTGCTATAATACGAAATAGTTGCAAAAAGAAATAATAAATAAAAAAAATTAAATTAAAAAAATATTAAAAAAAATTCGATAAAAACAATAGAGCTATTTTTTTTCCAACAATGAAACGCAACATTTATTTTGCCGTTTGATTCCAATACATATAACAAGGTACAATAAATAAATGCAAAAATACGATAAAATAATTGTCCAATTACTCAATGAAAAATAAAAGAAGCCCAGACATGAAATCCCGCCAAATCACTCGGATCCCGACTCCAATCATTTCGCCAAATGCTCTGATTTATAATCCTAAACGTAAAAAGCCCCAGTCAAGAATAATAACAGCAAATTAAATAACCATAAGGAATCCTATAACAGCAGGCATGAGAGCGAATGCCATGGGTACGTGCGTGTTTTTGAGTAAGGGAGGCCATGGCGTTATCATCAGTTATTTTGCTGAAGTTATCGAAAACCCATATTTTACAATCAAACACTATCAAAGTAAAAAAAAGGGTTATAAGGATAATAAAACTCAAAGGGCAACACCGATATGCGCTCCCCTGGATCAAGAAAACAATGAGCTATTAATTCGGGAATCGGACGCAGACTTACGTGAAGCGGACAAATTCGTGATTCATCGTTTCGGAGATGCTTGTGTAGGTACAAAAATTTTTTGGCGACTGAATTTATGACTTTGGCGAGAACAAGTAGGGAAAAATAAAACAAATAATGGGCCAAGTTTCGTCATTCGTTTTCAATTCAAATCCTTCAACCGAAAGAAAGGGGTTTTCTTATTCTAGTGTCTTATTAATGGGGAAAAGTTGCTTTGTGGAAAGGAAAAGTAATTTTAAATTGAATCTTTTTTTTTTCTAACAATATATCGGAAATTTCAAGAAAGAATTGAATTTTTATTTTGAAGAAACATTTGAACACAAAATGATAAATTTGAATCAGCTTCATTTTGAATGAATTCTTGATTTCTTGAAATTATCATTACCAAAGATATTCTGAATTGAGTATTTAAAATAGTTTAATAAATAATTAATACAAATGATTCTTGAATACAAATTATATCATGATTATATACATATAATAAAGTATTATATAGAGAAATCAATCTTATTTAATCATACAAATAAATCATAATTGTTTAATTGATCAATGAGAAAATTTGATTACATCATTTTTATATTGATTGCAATGATAACAAATTTTAAATAAAAATTATTTTGTGGTATTTTTACATTATATAATAACAATGGTAAATAATTATCATTTACGGATTTTATTTTTTTTCAAACAATACTATTTTTCCTAAAATTGTATTTCTAAATCATGTTATTAAGCAATAAAATAAAGTAACTTTTTTCCTATCATGTTAATTTGGGAGAATTTATCTTAATAAAAATGTATGTTATTCTTTTTTATATATAAATGACGATTTACATTTTCTTCATTATTGCGTAACAATGTAAACACAGATTCCCAAACCAATAATAAAAAAAAAATTGAATGAACTCTATTCATAATTTAATTAAAATATAAATTTGATATATTCGGGCCAAAACAGGAAAAAAATTGTTACTAACATGCAGCAAATTCTTTAGGATTTGTATCCATTAAATATATTTTTTGAAATTTTTTTTTCCCGTTAAATAAAAACATGTATACATAATGATTATATGTTATGTCCTTCAACAGTTTCATATTATTTCCATATAATTCAAGGGTACATTTTTACTCAAATCATAGTCTTAAAAGCCTGTATTTAATATATTTTACTCGCATGCTCATCATGACCATTATTTGCAAAAATAATCTACAATACTTTAGTGCTAAGTGACAGAACGTATATATTTACCTATTATAAAAATCAGATATCCAACCCTTCAAACTTCTTGAGATTCACTGCTCAGATCCTTCCCCTCCCCTCTCGTTCATACACACATCCCAGGAGCAATCTTATAAGATCTTAAGCCCTCCCCACCTTCCAACTTGAGGTGAAGAAAAAGTGGGGTCAGGAGGTATATATATATATATATATATATATAAAATTCAATCGTGTCTCAATCACAGTTCCCCCTCGAAAAAATTTTCAGCCAACTGCGAAGGGCGGACTTCGGGAAAAGGGACTCCCAAGAATTGATTTAATGGAGTTTTTCTTTTGGGGGGGGGGGGTTAGAAAAGGTCCGGAGCTATGATGAATTGGTGCAACCAGGTGGGATGCGGATAAATATAAGCTAGATAGGGGGAGTCCAAGGGGAAAAAAAAGTTTTTCATTTTCTGAAGACCAGGAGCTGTGCCTTGACTTCGACCCCATCTGGAACACTTCTGTTGCACCAACAGGCTGACGGAAGAGGGGGTAGGCCAAGGGGGGAAGTATGTGCTACCACATGTGGCTCTAGATTCAACAGCATTCCTAAATTATTGCTTTTTCCACCGAAAATATTCATTTGATCTGCATGAGAAAGTTAAAAATTTATGCTTTGTTTTCAGAGGAACAGATGCGATTGATGCTCGTTAATAATGTCTTTTGTTATGCTATTAATTTGAAATTTTTTTAAGATTACAGCGCCCTTTTATTTTATATTTTTCTTATTTACTCTACTCTATTGAGAACCTCCCATTTTTTCATTTATAAGATTAATATTTTAAATATTATGTCTTGCAATTTCTAACGTAATTAAACGAAACTTTTCAAATGTTAAAGAGAACAGAAATGCTGTGACAGATCTATTGTTTACCACGAGAAGGTCTGGCACGTCATACTTGGCAAAGAAAGCAACAAATCAACAAACCATCTTCATTCATATGACTTTAATTCTGCCAAGTACTAATTAAATAAGAAAGTAATGATAATTTATCTCCTACCAGTCAAATAAAGCTAAGGGAAAGGCTTGAAAGTGTTTGAGAAATTCAAAGCCAGTTATTTCGGATTTTATTTGCCCTATAGCCATGATGTTCTTTGGTCTTCTGACTGGCCATGATTGTTTGAATGCCCAATTTTTAATATCCTATTTAAAGACTCACCTGTCTGCATTCTCTGTAACTTTGAACATTCTTTGGATAGGAAGCATATTGACAAATTTTTTATTATATTATATTTATATTATTATTTTTATAGTATTATTATTTTATAATTTTGTAAATGCCTTAAGTAGCAAGATCAAGCTTAGTGGACAATTATCTAGCATTTATATAAATAAATAATAGTTGCATAAATCAAATTTTTTTAATCACCCATTTCATATTTGCTGATATTAGACCTGTAAACGCCATTATCGGTATATTAACTTATGAACGCTTTAATTGAGAGTTTTATTCATATATTAGTTTGGGGAAAAAGTAATCCATTATTTTTTTGGAAGACGTCTGTAGTGATCGCTATCTCGTGAGGTATCTATCAAACAATTTCAGATTTATGCTCATTGGAAAGCTGACATTTGACACTAAAATATCCTCTTGCGTTTTTTTGTTTGATTCATTCAGTTACGAGTACAAGGTTTTAAAAATGGAAGACAACAAACGGAAAATTCGATACATTTTCGTTTTTCTCTTGTAACGGCGAAAAAGATAGCCAGGTGGCTAAAATTGTGAAAGGTGTTTATCGTCCTATATAAGACTGTAACAACCAGTTAGGTACAATTTTTGTTTCGTCGATTCCGTTCGGGTATTTTTGATGTTAGAGATGCACCTCGCATGTGGATACAGCATCGTCGAAAATGTCTATAAAATATCAAAAATGATCGAAGTTAACCGCATGTCAGCAGTCGTAAAGCGCAAGACCTAAAAATCTACATGAAAGCTGTTTTAAACCTTTTTACAAAGCGAATCCAAAAGAAGTTACATAAAGTTCACGTAAAAATAATGGATTTCTTTTTCCCCAGCCTAATATTTAATGATTAGTTGTATTTACCTGGATTCCTGTTAGCTATAATCTTGATATAAAAAGTTTAAGTGTTCTTATTCACTTTGAAGCTAGGTGTGAAACAACCTACCAGCCTTTAAAGTTGTTGTAAGGTTTTTAAACATTCACTATAATCATTGCCTTATCGTGTGATTTTTAAAATAAAAGAACTCTTAGTTATTTGAGTTAGAATACAGTTCAAAGGTAGAAATCGCAGCATTAAAATCATTCTTCATTGGACTTTATGAAAACTAGCTTATCTTTGTGTCATTTCGGGAAACAATCTTGACACATTTCAAAATATGTCTCCATTTAGATTATTATAAGACAATTCTGGTCATCTAGAATTCTTTTAGGCATAGATAATTTATATTACCTGTAATCTTTCTTTCTCTGTTTAATTTTTTTCATGCTTAATCTTCACAAAAGGCATAAGAACTTAGAAAAAAAACTTAAATTTTAAATAAAAAAAAACATATAAATGAGCACATAATGTTAATTTAAATGGTGCTCGAAAAGTATTTTTGAAAAAACTATATTCTTCTTTTCATTCTATCGACAACATGCAATAATCATTTCACTTCAGTTCTAATTTTAGGAAAATTACTTCGCTTCATAAAATCATCTATCTTGCAAGCCATTGATTGGAGAAAGTTTAAAATTCTAATCAAACGATTTTTTTTTTTGGATATCGTGACATGAATTCATACACCACTGTTGAGATTTCTTCATTTCCATGGTGGTGTGGACAACGTTAATTACTTTGCTGTTCCCTATCGGGGAAAATTAACCTCGCCTGAAACGTTCCGAATGATCGCTTTGGAATACTGCCCCCACTGAATCAAATTTTAATAAGAGCCAACTAATCAATCAAGATTAACAGCTGTTATGAGGATCAAATTAATTGGGCTGAATTAATCCCAACGTGTACCCTGCTAAAGGGTCATTAAAACAAGATTAAGCTGTAACTGGAGTACATGCCTTCAATTATCCCGCCCACCGAATGAAAAATGAACTCTAGTAATTCCATAATGCGAGGTTTGTCAACACTGTTGCCACCTGAGCTTCCGAAATTAACGTTATAATTTTTATTTCAGCGAATGCTTCCTTTCGGTTTCAAAAGGAAACCCTAAGCACCTCCGAAAATAAAACTAAATATAATAATATCGTTTGAAAGAGGAGGCCTAATCTTAGCGGGCCTAGACCTGTCGCCTAAGGTAACAGATGTTCCCCCCCGAACTATGACACTTTATATCATAACCTTTAAGAATGAAATTCCGCCGGTTTTTCCTTTTTATTCCCTGTCTTCTTCCGCGCGCACTATATTATAGCGCTATTGTACTGGCTGATAAAAGGCCCAGCCGACGAAGAGGAAGTGAAAAAGAGATTGAGGACCTACTCGGGTGCAGTTTGTAAACAGCTTAATATCACGGGCATTGTGAAATTTTGAAATTTCTGCCATCGACACTTATCTTAGAAGCATTGAATATGTTTATGAGTTTCTGGTTATTATGGAACCCATACCTCATTTCTTTGTTGATTTTAAGTGGATTAAAACTCAATAATTTGCTTTGGAATCTACCAAGAAATTTCATTTTTCTGTACGTTGTTAAGAGAGAATTCTTCACGCACAGAAAAATCTTCATAATATCCTGGATTATAGTTTGTTTACTTAAAAAGTTTGCACATGAAAACTTCATATATAAGTGTGTAAACAGTTCGAATGATTCAAGAATTTTGTACTTTTCATAATATATTTAAATTTATTTATAATATCTAAGCAACTGGCTCAGATAAGCGATAAAATAAATAATTATTATCTAAGCAAATTATAGACAGAGAAATGAATTTAAGATAATATTTAAACTGAATAATAGCATTAATCAGATTGAGATTATTGTCTAAATAAAAAGGAGACAACAGAATTTTGATTTTACATTTTGAAAGGGAATACACATAAAAAATATTTTTTATTTTCAAATAATAAAAAAATGAAAAATAATAATTTCTTAAAAATAAAAGAAAATGTGAATTACATAAAATATTATCTTTTTCATCAAATCCTCTCTCTCTCTCTCTCTCTCTCTCTCTCTCTCTCTCTGCTTATTTTTTAAAATTTTTTACCTTGTAGCAAATTTGTGACGAAATGCTAAATTTAATTTTAGAAAAAGTTTCATTTTTTAGCATTCATTTCATGATACTAATAAAACGTTTTCTAGAAATGATTTATCAGAGATATGAAAAAGGCTTTCTTATTAAAAGTTTATCACATTTAAATAGGACATTTTTCCAGGACTCACTGTCTTGGACTATTATTATTCAGGGCTTACTAGACTAGCAATAGAGCTACGTTTTTCTGAGCGGATGTTGCCGGGTTTGATGCCAGCTGCATTTGAGCAAAATGAATTTTTCGCATGTGTCTTTCGCGTGTATGGTTGATATTATGTGTTTTTGTTCGTTTTCTTAGTTTCCTCCTTTGCAAATCGTGAATATGGCCCGCTATGCATGAAAAATCCTCTCGAAGGGCAATTTAATATCATTAAAAAGCAATAACTCAAGTAGTTTCAAACTCATTAACTCAATAATTATTTAAGGTCATAAATATTTTCAGCTTTGAAATTGTGTTGTTACATATGACACTTGGCGAAACAAAGCCCGCACGTAAGGGACTGGACGAATGAAGTCAGAAAGAGCATCTTCCATATTTGGACAGAGCATTCCCCATACGATGGTGTAAGTATGACTATGGATCATAGATGGCAGCACCATCTGCGTCTTCCAATTTAGAGATAGGAATCCAGAAGTGGCCCAATGCCTGGCTCCTAACACCCCCAGAGGTATTATTTTGGAATGAGAACATAAAGGACATTGCGACCAAGACATATTTTACGTGCCCCAGTCACCATTAGTGAACATGATGGATCTTGGGATAAGCCAGGATTCGAACTCACCACCCTCTGATAACAAGAACTAATCAGGCAGCCGCACCCATGCTTTGAAAAATTGCACTTTTCTCAATAACAATAGAAAATATTTTATTGAAAAGTGTGTGATCAGTCGTTCCATTTTTCCTTGTTTATTTTCCTTATTATTATTACGTTAACCACGCGAAAAAATATTATATTTTTTTAGCTTGGTTTAATAGAAATTACTTAAATTATTGAATTTCTTAATTAGTATTCAAAAAATTAATATTTCAGTATTGTGATTTCAAACTTATTTATTTCCATATTATTTCAATAAAATTATTTAACACTAATAACAGAAATTCTACAATTTATTTGGATTATTAATTTTTAAATTTTCATATACAGATACGTACGTTTCCATGCGTAATTTCAATTATTTAAATTTCATTTTCATTGTTAACTTTTACAAAATTCTGTAGAGCAAATCTATTACCCGATTTATGTAAAAAAAAAAATAAATAAATAAATAGATTTCATTTTTATTCAAATTTATATTTCTTTCATTTTTAGATTCATTTATGTTTCAATTAAAATAACAAAACATAGTCCTGGAAAAAAATAACCATTTCTCTTTTATTTAAGAATAAATTTCGAAATTTGAGCTCGTCATTTTATTTCAAAGAATCCAATCTTGTTTGTTTAAAGATTTCTCCCTTATTTGTTGGTATTTAAAAAAAATAGATGGCGTTTAAAAGAAATCTGCTCGTTCTTTGATTGAAATAAAAAAAGAAAAATAAGAATTTATCCACCTTTAGATTATATTTAAGAGAAAAATAAACAAATGGGGAAAAGAAGAAAACGTTATCTTCCGAATAACAGAAATAATATATCTAAGATTTCTACAGTTTACGTTTAAAAATTTATTTAAGAAATAAATCAAATATGTATTTATTGCATTATTTGTATTGAATGAATAAAATTCCGTAGAGTTAATCATAATCCTTTATCAATATTTAGTAATGAAATTTATTATTATTGTTTTATGTAATATTTCAAATCTTAAATTTATTTCGTCACCTTATATAAATGACTTTGAATTTATTTTGTCTCGTAAATTACAAATGAAAAATATGATATAAATGACTAAAAATGTACATATTTTAAAAATTTGTATTACGTTCGAAAATTGAGCTGAAGATTTACCATCGAATTGTGTAAATTGGATTGGGAAAAGTATATTTATTTTGTTCTGCAAGTGGAAAAAAAATTCCTAAAAGTAGTGAAATATTTTTTAAAAAAATAAATTTATAATGTCTTAATATACAAATTTATGTATTTCATAATAATTTAATTTGCTTTAAGTTATTTAAAGTCAATCTAATAAAAAAATTTTATATTACATGTTTATGTTTATTAATAAATTTAGAAAAATAATGTAATTAAATAAGCAAAATGCGTATATTTTTTCCTCTCAAATTCAGAAATTCCTTTTTTATTTCATCGCTTATTTTTCTTAATTTTAAAAACTAAAGCAAGGAAATAATTTTGTGAAATATATTTCAATTGCAGTTTTAGACCATATACGCATTTTTTTTATCTTTTTTTTTTCAGTTTAAAATAGAAAAATAAATATCAATTAATAATTTGTCATTAATAAGAGCCTTATCGAAAATTTATAAACATTTAATTTATTTTATTAGTGCTTTAACAATAATAAAAGCATTCTACATTAATTTATTTCCTTTAAAACATGAAGTGAATTCTACGCAAACGCATTGAATTTTCAATCGTTTCATTTCATTAAAACTCAATTAATATTATCGCGGTTGGAACTTCACTATTTCACACCAGGTATAGTATTAAATCGAATCCCTATTTCTCAATTAAATTCAGCCGATACGGTAGCTGAATGGTTAGCGCTGCAGCCTGCGGTTTAACAGTTCATGGGTTCAAATCCCACCTGGGTGTTGCAGAGATTCAGAATCTACTTTAAACCATATGTCCCGGTCTAATTAGCAATTTGTGGGCAAAATATGATCTTGAGTGACAAACAAACCAAATATCAGTTAAATTCAAGGAAAAGTTTACCTAATATTGTAAATGAATATGTAAAATCTTACTTGAATAGAATGCAGAACGCTAAAA
>JAPDSC010101894.1:92515-120251 GCA_026290005.1 Latrodectus geometricus | reverse complement strand
CAAAGCAATTATATATATATATATATATATATATATATATATATATATATATATATATATATATATATATATATATATATATATATATATATATATATAAATTATTCAAGAAAATATTTAATCTCTCTCAGCCAACTGCATTGCCACTTAATCTGTCAAGTGGTCAGTGTGCCTGACTGTTGATAGGGAGGCCCTGGGTTTGAATCCCGATTCGTGAGAGGCATGGATGTTCTTTCTCTGTCACCTGTCCTTGTGCTTTCTTTATATGAATGGAGTGTGAATGGTTGCCTACCCTATAAACGGGTACCTATGGCATGTGTGTTTAATTATAAAAAAAATAATCTCCAGTTATCCTCTTCAATGTGAACTACAAGCATTTTAGCACAGAGCTTCAAAAATGTCAGTCAAACCTAACCTAACCAACTGCACAGTGATTTCTTCCGTCGCAAACTAAAGACGATTTTGCGCACTTACTTACTATTTAACGTAACAACGTTCCTAAAAAAAAGTTGCTCGATAAAATTTCCTTTATTCAAAGAAAACTACAGTGCGATAATATTCACAGTCGCCTGTTTACAGTCAAATACCATGCCTGTCTCTCCGATATAATTTTCCATATACCATAGAGCTCCAAAAATGTCCGTCAAAACCTAACCTAACCAACTGCTTAGTGATTTCTCCCGTCACAAACCAAAGACCAATTTTTGCATTTTATATTTAACACAACAACGTTCTTAAAAAAATTTAAAAAAAAAATTGCTTGATGAAAATTTCCTTTACTCAAAGATAAATACAGTGCGATGATATATTACACTCACCTGTTTACAGTCAAATACCATGCCTGTCTCTCAGGCATATTTTTCCAAGCAGTCGAAAATAATAAGGTTTTTCGGGTGAACGCTCGCGCCGTGTTTGAACAGCTCCCTAAAAGCAGGTGTGTCCCTTTTCTGGTGAAAAAAGAAGTCCTTAATCACTGTAACTGCAACGGCAAAAACAATTAAGCACCCTCGTCATCGTAATTGATTGTCACAGCAGCTTTAAAGGAAAGTTGCAAAACAAATCATCTTGAAAAGGAAGAATATATGAACAGACTAAGTATTAATCATTAATTCTCCTACTTAATTGATTGGCAAGATGTTGTATTTATAGAGGAAAAAAAAATTTTTTTTTATTATTTCCTTTTGCTAAAGGAATGTTGTTCTGTATATTAATATAACGAAAAACTTGTGTGTACAATATTAATTATAAGGTTGGGGAAAAAGAAATCCATTATTTTTACGTGAACTTTATGTAACTTCTTTTGGATTCACTTTGTAAAAAGGTTTAAAACAGCTTTCACGTAGATTTTTAGGTCTTGCGCGTTACGACTGCTGACATGCGGTTAACTTCGATCATTTTTGATATTTTATAGACATTTTCGACGATGCTGTATCCACATGCGAGGTGCATCTCTAACATCAAAAATACCCGAACGGAATCGATGAAACAAAAATTGTACGTAACTGGTTGTTACATTCTTATATAGGACGATAAATACCTTTCACAATTTTAGCCACCCGGCTATCTTTTTCGCCGTTACAAGAGAAAAACGAAAATGTATCGAATTTTCTGTTTGTTGTCTTCCATTTTTGAAACCTTGTACTAGTAACTGAATTAATCACACAAAAAACCGCAAGAGGATATTTTAGTGTCAAATGTCACCTTTCCAACGAGTATAAATCTGAAATTGTTTGATAGATACCTCACGAGATACCGATCACTACAGACGTCTACCGAAAAAATAATGGATTACTTTTTCCCCAAAATAATATTTAAAACATTTTACTAATTTTTTTTTAGTTGTTAAAGTTTTTGAAATAAATATGGAATACAAAATGCATATTTTTAATGAAAACTGAAACTGTTTTTGTTTTATATCAATTTTGTTTTGTTTTTTTTTATTTCTTTTTAAGCTAATTTACAGTGTTTCTTATAAAATTAATGAATGCGTACATTATAATCCTATTTTATTGATTTTTATACAATTTTGACATCTGTAGATTTTTTTTTTAAATAAATTTGTTAGTCAAATAATTTTTCTTCACATATCATTGTGTTTCTGAAAATTTAAATCATTTTTAGACTTGTGGATTTTTCCATATAATAATAATATCATATAATTCTTTACATTAACTTATCTTATATTATCGTTAATAGTAAAATAAATTGTAAATACATATATGATAAGTATACATACGAAATTTTCCTTTCTTTTGATATAATGGACCAAATTCTTCACAGTAAAAGATCCCGGGTTCGATCACAGCACCTAATCATATTAATTAATTGATAGGTGAGACACATCTAATAATTATCAATCAAAGATACTTATCTAATAATTACCAACTCACATAATAATTATCATTTAACTAATTATACAAATCAATAATTACCTCTTAGCATGGACTATACGTGTTATTGTAAATAGTAGTTAACGAAAAGTTTGAGAAAAAAATTCAAACTTAATTTCAATCGTTAAAGTATGATTCAAAATCACCATTGATCCCCAAAAATCGGAGTTTTTAATTTTTTCACCGATGAAGGTCCTTCGATTAGATTCTATTGCACATAAATAGCATTTGCTGAATCATTACAATCTTTTACATCAGAAGTGGGAATCGAATTCATCATCTGTTGAATTACAGGCCAAATGAAAGATTGATAATTAACTACCACCCCAAAAGTCTGAAGGGTAATTTAACTTAAATAAATTAACAATCTCAGCTCTTGCATAAGGAATATTATTTTTATTTGTATTTAAAACTAACAAAAAATTCATTCTATATAATAATATATATATAATATTAACAAATAATTTATTATATATATATTAAATACAGACCGAAAAGCTCTTTTCTTCAATTCATACTATATGGTTTTCTCTACTCTCTTACCTTAGTAGTGAAACTGTATGCTTATTATCTTTCAAAATTTATTGTTCATTTTCAAGCTAATTTGTTTTGAGCAGAAAAAAAAAAACCTGCTTCTTGTTTCTTTACACCAATTTACCATATAACCCCTAAATTAGGCCCCCACGCAAACTGTATGAGTCAACTTTCTCATCCGTCATCAGCACCTGTGTCAACACCTGCGGACAGAAGCTTTCTCGTCTGATCACCCAAACGACACCATCATTAGCTCCCGCTGCCCATTCATTTGGTCCAACATCATTGTTTCTGAAATTGCTTTCTCCTTTTGGACACCCGAATCCAACAAAAGCACTCTCTCTGTCCGAAGAAAACGAGTCCCGGCTTCAAAATTCTTCTATCCGGAGGAGGGGGGGGAACCGAGCAGCGGGGTGGGATGGGGGCAGAGCGCCCTCTACAGCTCCTCCTACCTTGAGGGGATGACGTCCACCTCTCCACCGTCCCCTACCCCCCGCCGAGGCGTGGAAAATACTCCAACTTCCCGACCGACTCATTCCAAGTTGATCTAGCTCGCAGTTCGGCTGTGTTGCAACCAGCTCTCTAATACCGCATCCGATGAGCTGGTAGTTGTCAGCGCTGCTAGTAGTAGAACTGGAAGCGCGTTAGTGCTCGTTTTTTAGGGCCTTTTTTTTTTTCGTTTATCGTTTTACCTGCAAGTTCGGGAATGAAAATTTAGTGCTGTTTGTTTCATTGCAGGAAATTATGGATACGCGGCTTATATCAAAGGATGAAGTCATAGTCAACAATGGTGAGTACCTTTCTTATTTATCGTTTACAAGTTCAGTAAACCTTTTTTTTTTAAGATTATATCCATAGTTTAAACATTTATTCTTTTTTTTTTTTACCTCTGAAAAATTAAAAGTGGTAATTAGCTTTATCCACACAGATTATTAATAAATTGTGATTTTAACTATTCAAATTTGTTTTAAAATATTTTTTAAGTGGAACAATCATTAATATTTATTCATGAAGGCATTAGAATAATATGCTTACATAATTTACCTGCGAATAATCAACTCTTTTTTATAAGTTTGAAAAAAAATCGAAATATTTCTATGTCAAAATAATAAGATTCTGCTATACGAATCCCAATATTGAAATTTGTTAAACTGACTACTGTTAACTTTACAAGTTAATATAAATTTTATGATAGTTGCTTACAAAAAAAATTTTACTTATTTTTATTAATTCTTTTTTTTATTCAAATAAATATAAATTTAATTCGTCGGAAAATAAACCGGAAAACTCATTCTAATAAATTTTCAATTCAGAGTGCACGGTCGAATTAATTTTTTCTTTCTATAAAGTTAATGTAAACATTTATTTCAAATATAATAGTTAATATTTTATACAATAATTTTTTTAAAATATTAAATCCACATTTTATCTTTTAAAGGAAAGGAATATTCTTATAATATTTATGCACTTAATAATATCCCAAGTATTCAAATATATTTTCTCCCTAATATCCAATATTTCTCCGGTTTATATTTAATAGTTTTCTTTGATCTGTCGGTATAATTTTATGATTAGTGGCATCAATTTTTTTTTTCTTTTGAAATATACATCGGATAAATTAATAAACGATATAAATTATTGTTTCATAAAGAAATTGCACGTTAAAATATGCATTTAAAATTGGAATTTTAATTCATAGAAAATAGATACTTAAAAATTGCATTTACGGCAGAAGGAAACCAGATAGATTTTCTTTTAAGTTTCAAAAACTATTACAAGTGTGCCAGATTTTGTAAAGAAAAAGTATATACTAAAATGACACAAAATTACTATTTTCGAAATTAATAATGTGCGTTATAAATTCATGATTAAAGTAAAGAAATTGAATTAAAGACATGAATTATAAATCCGAATTTTAATTCAAAGGTAAGGATGCGCAGAATAGGATTAAATTGTATTTATGTGAGAAAAAGCAAGCTTGTCATTCAGTTAGATTTTTCAAAAAACCTTTATAGCGCATCCTTTTTTTTTTTTTTTAAAAAAAAGGCAATTCATACTTATGATAGAGAGCAGATATTATTTCCTAAATGTATAATGCATTAAAATATGAATTAAAAACTCAGATTTTAATTTACAGATAAAAATATAATAATTTGTGATAAAAATTTTATTAAAGTCAGCTAAAAATAAACTTGCAATTCAATTCGATTTTTCTAAACGTTTTTTCCAACACAATGTTCTTTAAAAATATGCACGTTAAATAAGATTGGAATTTTATAAATTATTATTTTCTAAATGAATTAATTTTTTTTTTTATTTCCAATGGCAAAAGAAAATGACAAACTCTTACAAGGAACAGTGAACATAAAAGTGACCAATATAATAGAAAAAAAAAGCCGAATTAAAATGAGGAAATAAAAAAAGAAATGAATTAAATAAAAAATTCGAATTTTAATTATCAGGTAAGTATATACGATATAAGTTAAAACTACATTCACGCTAACATAAAACAATCTTGCCATTCAGTTAGATTTTTGAAAAAACCTTTTCCAGCGCACCCTGTCAGAGTGCGCGCTAATGACGGCACGGACTCGAGTTAAGGACCCGGCCCGGGGGCACGCAGTAATCGGGTTTTCTTTAATAACAAGTAACGCAGGAGTTCCCGAATAGAAGAAAACCCATTCTCGAATACTCAGAACTTTCATTAGAGCCGGATTTCCACGATTCTTCTGCCCAGTGCCAACAGAAAAGTAGGCGTTTTTGGCGATTCCAAATGGACTTGTAGTTTAGTAAACAATGGCCAAGGATTCTGCATCACCACATTCCGTGATGTGTTTGCATGGCTTGTTTACCAAAGATGGAAGAGGCACCATCATTCGAATTCTTCCTTTTATAATGATCAAAACGCTCTTCTTCCATAATCAGTTTTTAACCCTTAAGAGGACCTTAAATAGACAAGTAGAACCTGAGATTGAAAAGCTGTTCTAAAAATTTTTTTGTTGGCAAGATCATCATATATATTATGTGTTCAAGGAAGATAATCATACATTTCAGTCAATTTGGCGTAATTTGGCGAATATAATTTAAATGAAAATTAAGTTAATATAAGTTACATTGCTTAAAATGCGGTTTATTTTATTAGTTATTTTAATCATGTGAAAACCATATATTCATATTTATCTTTTGATTAAATATGATATCGTTTAAATAAAAGATCACAATTACAAATTATCTATAGCTAATTATCAATCACGGCAACGTAAATTCTCTGATTAAAAACTATAATTATAAAATATTTGAGTCTTCCTCATTTAGGCGTCATAAAACGTGAAAGATGGTGTTGAATTTTCAAAGTAAACTTCATAATAATAATAATAATCTCAGTTATTGTATTTATATTTTTTGCATTGCTTGTTTTATTATATTTCATTCCATAAAGCTATAAACTAAAATTGGTTCCATTAATCAAAAGCCTGTTTGGAAATAGAGCTAAGTAGACTATCATTAAATCGAAATTACAAAAAAATGACTAACTGTAACTGTGATTGAGAAAGCAAACTCTTAATTAACACCCAAAAAAGGAAAAAATTTGTTCCTGCGTGTTGCATCGAAAATGATGAATCATTTCTGTCTCGTGTATCAAAAATATTTTAACGACTTTTTAGTTTAAGTCTTTCTGATAATTCTTCATATTATAATATACTAAATACACAAAAAGATCAATTCGTTATTTGTTAACTTTCCCTTGTAATAGCTCAAAATCTGTGTCTCTTATGTAAAGGACAAAAGATCTTGCTATTATTTTCAGTTTCTAGTTAGATACACATTTTGTCGTATTTGTTCGTCAGAACAGGTAACGGAAAACATGAAAAGGCTTTCAAGAGAACAAAGTCCTATTCATCTGCAAGTGCATTCAACGAATAGAGCATTTATTCAAACAACATTACCATCGTTTCCTAAATGAGTAGTAATCAAGACTGTTATGACTTATCGACGGGCTTCAATTTGTGGCTTAAATTATCACAGGTGTGCGTTCCCTAGAGGAACAGGATCGGCAGCAGCTGTTTCAGCGCTAGCTTTTCATACTGGAATCGATCGAAAACAGAAGCAACCGTGTTCTATTCCTCTTTTCCATGTATTATTCCGATTAATACCGCTTATTTAAAGTAACGACTCAAGCGATGTAATCTTTCGCTGAGACCTATGAGTGCTATGGTAATCGATTCAGATTCTATACCATCGATAATGAATTATGCAGCGTCGTAATCGAATTACCGAAACTCTGAGATCACTTGTAAGCTACTTAAATAGAACTGTGCTCACTCTTAACTGTTTCTTTTTATCGTTCGTTTTAAATTAATTTGACGTAAACTTGCAACATGAATAATTAAAGGTAAACATTTATTCTCAATAGAGTAAATTTTATTAAAGCAATGCACGTTATTTATGATATTTATTTACTTCGCTGCTGCCTATAAATTTTTTACTTCGTCTAACAGTAATTTTAGAATGCGCACTTTTGGCGCATTTTCATCACCAAATTAAAATTCTAATATATTTGGCGATGAAATAATCTGCGATTAAATTTCTGATTTTATTTCACTAGATAAACTATTAAAAAAATTACCCAATATTTATAAAACTATCTCTGTTAAGATTTTCATATTTATTGGAAACAGATATCAAGCAATAATACTTCAAATGCTTTGCAATAAACATAAAATTATATGATTTCTATTTAAATAATTTCTTTCTTTTTTTTCTAAGTGATATTATAATGATTATTTCAGAAATACAGCATATATAAAATTTGTCTATAGCCCAATTTGTAGTCAGTAATTTTTTTCTAATATAAATACTGCTTGTCACAAGAAATTTGAATTAAAACAAAATAATCTATAATTTTTCTTTATTATAAAAACATTTATAAAACCTAATAATACACCAGTTTATGTTTATAAAACGAAATACATTTTTACGCAAAATGCAATTGTAGTTTAAAACGCAAGTAACATATCTGAATTAAATTTTTGATAGGTACTTAGACTCTAGTAGGCTTCTATGACAGATTTTTCCTTTATATTTTTCCAGCAATATTTATAAATCATAGCTTAGATTTTATTTAAGAAAAAAAAAAAAAAAAATTGAAAGTTATCGAACTTATATCAAAATCAATAAATGACTTTTTTTATTTTAAATAAAACATAAAGGAAAAAATTCGATAAAATGATCTATTATCTTTGCAGGATAAATTATTATAAAATAAATGATCATGCAGCAACAAATTATCATGGAAGGGAAATTTCTAATTAAGGATAATTATAATTAGAAAATACTTATTTGTAGATTACGAAAATACATTTCTGTAACTGTCTGTTTTACACTAAATTTATTATAAAATGTTCACGACTTTGTAAAATTCTTTTTTCCTAATCCCCTCCCTCTTTTTTTGTCTATAATTTTAAACATTTACTTGGCAAGTCAAGATTTCTACGTTAATCAAACATTTAGATTACATTTGTTTAATTTTCTTACCAACCCTATGTTATTCTTATTATTTAAACATAACCGACGTTAAGATTCATTAAATCTGACTTCTTTCCTCTTGTTACAAAACGATCTTTTTCAACAACGTCTTTCCTAAGCTTTGATTGTATTGTTGACTTTTAGTTAAGATTAGCTCTTGAACAACTTGTTGATTTTATTAGTTAGTGTCATCCGCAAACATCAGAGCTCTTCACCCCTCCTACAGGGTCTGTTAGGATTATGGTTGTAATGTTTACTTTGAAATATTCGACACACACCGCTTAATTTACGCAAGTATTGTTTGCGGATATGTAAATATTTTTAATATCAAGCAAATAGAAAGACTGTGTCACACTTTATTTAACGCTACTTATTTGCATAGGGATTGTGTTGTGATAATAATTGCTTTTGTGAGTGTATAATTAATTATCATGGAATATAGAAAGTGACAAATTGAATATTTGCAAAGATATTTCTTCAAAGACTTTCTATGAATAGAATCTGCTTTTAAGTAATTTTTTTGCATTAAAAATAGACTATAAATACATGTACCAAGCTTTGGTTTAGCTTATTTGTTATTCAATGATCATTTTTGCACCCGGAAATTATTAAACTGGTATCTGTAGTTTAAAAATAGATTGCTAACCATTCAAACTTTGAAGCCTTAGGTGGGAATCGAATTCACGAATAGTTGATTCGAAGGCCAAAGCATATAACATTTACTAATTTAGTCATGTACCAAAGAGAAAATTTTAGAATACATTTTTATATGAGAATAGATTTTATTTATGTACATCTGAAAATGAAATTACGCTTCTATCAATAAAAGCAAAAATTTGAATCGTTCGAATGTTTTGTAAACAATCAATAACCACTATACTTAAAAATTTTAATAATATGTTATAACTGTACCAACATAGAACAAAAGTTTCTCTGTGAAAAAGTTAATTTCACATATAAAGCAGATAAAATAAATAAGATATGTACAGAATATATATATATGTTTCGTTTCTGGAATTTAATTATTTCTGTAAGTAAATATGCAATATTTTTCTACCATGTTTAAATGTTTAATCAATAAATAACTGTACTAGTAAAAAGAAGCCTTAGACTTTAATTATGCTTGAAATTAAGTTTAATTTAAATCTTAATTACAATAGTATTGTCATTCTTAACGACTACATTCTAATATAGCCTTTGCATTTAAAAGCAACTATTAAATTCTATTTTATATTAAACTAGGACATTATTGTATTCTTTTATTCTAATTATAAAAATTAAATTCTATTTGCTATGGAGCTATTACCTTATTCTATTATTGCTGTCATGTTATAAATTCGAAATTTTTTTCAATTAAAAAAAAATGAGATTTTATATGCTTATTGAGTAAAACTATAGTTTTTATTATATTTCTTATCAAAATATTTTAATTCAAAATCACACTATATGGACAAATTAGATATGAAATGTAAATCTGAAAGGAATTATCGTATTATAAACAAAAAAAAAAGGTATCCAAGAAAAATATCAATTTAGTAAGCATGATAAAAAAAATTATAATATTTATTTGCAACATTGTAAATCAGCTGTTCTTAAAGTTTTTCCGTTTTAAATAAAGTCATTAATAATAGAATGTAAAAAATCCTTCTAGTAATAAAATAAAATTCTACCTAATTTTAAATATTTTTAAATTTTTTATTCTACGTTAAGAATTAATTTATAAAAAATGGATCATGTCTAAATTTTCAATCATTTCTTCAAAGTTTATTTACATATTAAATTTTATGTATTTTAATATATTTTGCAATTTTTCATATTATATTTTATTTAGGGCCTTTTAATAAATATTTATTTCATTAGCATGTGTTTTTATTTTTGAACACAAATTTATTTGCTCTTATTTAAGATGAAAATGTTAATTTATAAATTTCATATTAAGTAATGGAAAAAAATGATATAATATGATTTTATTAATAATTAACGTTTTTATTACAAAACACAGTTGTCTTAACTTTAAGAAAAAATAATTATTAGTTAGAAAACTTAGCAAACCGATTAATAAAATTTTATAAACTAAGAAATAATATCTGAGAAAAATAGGAATTTTTTTACTTTGATTTCTCTGTATTTATTAAATATCATTTTCTTTTTATTTAATAGTTCAATTATTATAATCTTTGTTAATACTTTTGTAGAATATTATTCTACGCATAAAAACCGTGTTTCAATTGGTTAGTTCTATAAAGATATACAATGTTTTTCGCTGTATTATACAAAATCATCAACAGTTGAACAATTAATCATTTAACCAACAATTAGTTTAAAAAATAATATTTTATTTTATTTATCATTTCACTGAATTTGATAAATTTTTAGATGAATATTTTTTGTTTAGAAATAATTGTTTTATTTCCGCTAGCGAAGAGAGATTTACTTCATAACAATACAACGATTAATACAATGTTGTTGGTATCAAAATTATAACAATCACCTAAAGCAGAAGAAAAAGAATTATGAAAACAAACGAAATAATAACATTCGACTGAAATTAATAAATGTTTATATTATTTTGCTAACATAACATTTATTATAAAACACTACAAGTCTTTTTCATTTTATTCTATGAGTGGTGTAAAATAGATGAATGTGTACATTTATTAATCATCATTATTCGCTTATTAAGGATTTATTTATTCATTAAACTTAAATTTGAAAAGCAGCTTTTCATTTGCATGATGCTGCAAATTTTATTGATGATTTCAGATTTCGCATAAAACTCTAAAATTTCGAATTCGATATCAAGCAGGTTTCATCAACGTATGTTATTTGTAACATTTTTGCCTCATCAAAAACAACCCTCCTGGGGTCATTCATCTGTTATTTATTGTCTATGTTATAACACAGACTGTTAAACACCGGATATCCGGTAAAGTTACTTAAAATGTATTTTTTTATGTCACGGAAATATTCACAATTGTTGAATGTCAGGGGAAAACGCTCTTAACAGTAAAAGTACCTTGTTCTATGAAATGACAAGCTGTTATATTATTATGTTTATATTTGGGAGGGTTTATGATTTCGAAAAATGATTTCAAAAGCTGACATATCTTGGTTAAGAGTTGGGCAGTATTCTTCGAAATGCAAGGTTCTTGGTTCGATCTTAGCTATTGAGTAATGTGTGTTCATTTGTCAGAATGAGTGCTTAATTTTTCTTTTAAATGCTTATGAATTTTACTCATCATTAAAATTTCTTCTGTATAAATATTCACTACGGATGTTGAGATTTACAATCCTCTATTTGGATATCTAGTACTTAGTATTATAGTAGTAGTACTAAGTATTGTATAAATAAAATGAGAACTTTTTTTTTTCTTTATGCTATTTAAAATGCCATAAAATTAATCAGATTTTATCTTTTTTTTTCATCTCAAAGTAGTTAATATTTTTTTACTTGTAAGAATTTTTTAAATTAGCTGAAGCTTTCCATTTTTTATTAAAAATTTAGTAACTTGGAATTTTTTTTATTTTATTTTTTTTTTTTTTGAAAAAAGACACTTTAATTGTCATCGTTGGAAAAAATTACAACTGTTTCTAGAAAATTTTATAATAAAGTGCACCTAATTTGTGTTTACTGTTTAATCCGAATGAAATGAATTCAATATTTTACTTATAGAAAGATATATAGATGTTTCACTGGCCAAATCGATTAACTCCATTTTCTAAAATTCAATACCAAAACATGTATATAATAAATAACTTCATGTATTCAAACAAATTTCTCTTAAAATACGAATTAACATCATAAAAAACATATTTAAATAAAATAAATATAATTTTAATAAATACTACACACTTTCTTTAATAGTTTTTTTAATTTATAGTTTTGTGGAGTTAATCGATTTGGCAAACGAAGCATTCATAATCCTGAAAGCGATTTTTAACCCTTCATGCTCACAAATAAAGAAAAAATTCTAATGCTCAAGAAAGTATACTATTTAACCTTACGAATTCTTCTAAGAATTATTTTTACAGTTTGTTAAAACTAAATCAACATAAAGGAATCTCTTTAATTATTCTCAGAATAAGAAATTTTCTTGGTAAAAGCATTATATCAATGCATTGTGTGAAATTCATAAGAAAATAGTGATTTTTTTTTTTTTTTTTTTAATCAGTTAGTAATGTTTCGATTTCATATTTTGCCAAGTTTCATTTAGAATTAGAAATAGCTCAAAATATTCTCATAATATAAACAAGATAAATGTCTTTTTTTTTTTTTTGTCTCTTCTAAGATTACTTATTTTAAACCTATTACTTATCTTCGCGCGTAAAATGAAAAGTTTTTTTTTTTCCTCCTCACTGGAATCAGCGATGTAAATCGAAGCATTTCACACAAAAT
The DNA here is from genome assembly GCA_026290005.1 of Latrodectus geometricus. Classification (NCBI taxonomy): domain Eukaryota; kingdom Metazoa; phylum Arthropoda; class Arachnida; order Araneae; family Theridiidae; genus Latrodectus; species Latrodectus geometricus. Next base: position 107,405 of record JAPDSC010101894.1, on the reverse strand, counting down.
GGAATATTCTATGCAAAAATAAATACGAACAATATTTTTGCGTTCGCGTCATGTTGATTTTAGATTTTTTTCCCCATTAAGCAAATGTTTTGACTCGCTGCCCTTCATTATTTTTAGGGTTGATTTCTTTTTGGTATCAATCGATTAAAATTGATTCGTCTGCTAAAATAAACAGATTTCGGTCCACCCTACCATCTTGTTCTAAACAAAAACGATAGTTCTCGCAATTGCTTATCCAGCAAAATCAGTCTTGCTGAAAATGGAAATAATTGCATTTCTACATTTTTTTTTAAAGTTATTTTCCATTTATTTTAAGAAGACTAAATAAATTAAAAGACTGATATAAATTTAAGATGACTAAATTATTTAAGGAGTAAATAAATAAAAAATATTTAAAGCTGAATTTATGTATTTAAATGATTACGTCATCATGCAAATAGCAATACAAAATTATTTGACTGCTGCGATTGAAGATTTGATGTAATTACTTAATTTATGCAAAAATTCTGTCAAAAATAATTTAGTAATTAGGTATTGAAGTTATTTACACAATAATTGATGTGTATGCTGAATTTTAAAGTATATGTATCGATTATCGATAAAAACTAAAAAAAATTTTCTATTCGTTCGCTGAGATTTTTTTCCAGAGTTAAATTGAAAGTAGCTATATAGATAGGATTGAAATATATCAAGAGGATAGTCCCAAATTTATTCAAAACATACACTGTTTATTAATTCAAAGTTTTGAAAGAAGCATTAGTAATTAATTTAAAACTTAATTAACGTTAATGTGAACTCACTGGATCGCTGCTGATTCCGCAGTGTAATTAATTCAAACGATATAATTAATTAAAATAAAGCTGAACTCTGCTCGCATCAAATATAAAATCATGCGGTTCTTCCCGTCTTTTTTAAACTTGTTATAAGTAATGTACGAAAAATGTAAACATTAGTTACCATTTCTGTAATTTTGTTTTAAATAATAATTTGCTTTTTGAAAAATATTACTTTTGTCCATATCAGCAAATGTTTTAATTTTTCCCCAAAATGGTTTCCTGCCAGAATTTCACTGAAACCCTAAAGAACCAAGCTTCGACTTTCAGTATTTAATAATTGCGAAAATAATAAAATTTCTTCAAGAGTTCCATGTCTCCTTAGAAATGTTTTTAGCTGCTACAAGTAAGAATCTCATTTTGTGGTACAAATTAAATTATCATTGAAAATTGGTTATACATTATTGTAATTATATTACAATTAATTAATTATAAAAACATTATTTAATTGTAAAAAGATATGTATAAAAACATTTAAAATAAAGATATTAAATGTAAAAATATTATGTAAATTTGTAAAAACATAAAATTATAATATTAATACAATTAATTATTATTAAAAATAATAATCTAATGTTATATTTTTATGATAGTACTCAACTTAAATGCAATAAAAAATTATAGTAAATATCATTATAAATTATTATTTTATTAGCATTATATTTTTTATTAGCATTGTAATTTTTCTCCGAAACCCATTTGTACATTTTCAATTCAAAATTATTTCCCGTTAATTTAAGTAGGCTCAATAATATTTTTGCACAAAAAATATGGGTACAGAATTTAAATATTTTTTTAACGCGTTTTACCGCTATTAATAAATCATGAATTTTATTAATATATTCATATTATTTTGAAATACAAATGCCAGTTCAATCCAGACGAATTGAATATTTTACGAATTTTTCAGATTTATAATATGGTTTCTGACAAATTTTTAGCAGACTTTACACAGTAATATTTTGGTATGCAAGAGTTTCATGTGATGTTGATATTGGTGTTTGCATAAATACATTTTATATACTCAAGATATTAGGTTGGGGAAAAAATAATCCATTATTTTTTTCGGTAGACGTCTTTAGTGATCGCTATCTCGTGAGGTATCCATCAAACAATTTCAAATTTATGCTCGTTGGAAAGATGACATTTGACACTAAAATATCCTCTTGCGGTTTTATGTTTGATTCATTCAGTTACGAGTACAAGGTTTTAAAAATGGAAGACAATAAACGGAAAATTCGATACATTTTCGTTTTTCTCTTGTAACGGCGAAAATGATAGCCGGGTGGCTAAAATTGTGAAAGGTGTTTATCGTCCTATATAAGACTGTAACAACCAGTTACGCACAATTTTGGTTTCGTCGATTCCGTTTGGGTATTTGGATGCTAAAGATGCACCTCGCATGGATACAACATCGTCGATAATGTCTATAAAATATCAAAAATGATCAAACTTGACAGCATGTCAGCAGTCGTAGCTTCACCTAAAAATCTACATGAAAACTGTTTTGAAACTTTTTACAAAGCGGATCTGAAAGAAGCTACAAAAAGTTCACGTAAAATAATGGATTTCTTTTTCCCCAACCTAATATTATATATATACAACACAACAGTTATAAAAATTCATTGTTTTTCGTATGTATGTACAACAAAACATTTATTTTTCCTTTTGACAACAGCTTTTTTTATTGTTATTTTTCACGTTATGATCAGAATTTTTAATGCAGAACAAAATTCCATGTGACTAAAATTATTTGATCTAGACATCTTAATAAAAATTCTACACTACTCATTTCATTTAGTTTTATTTATTTTATAGTTTTCCCTGCCTATTCCACGTATCTTTTCAGAATGTTTTCTTGAGAGGGAAAATTTCCATCCGTATTCCAATGGTGGAAAAAGAAAAAAAAAGAAAAGCAGTGAAAGTGCTCGGGTCGAGATTTATAATCAAAATTCTATCAATGAAAAAGTTTTTTTCTTTTACTTTCCCGGACATTCTATTTTGCAGGGAAAAAGGGAGAAAAAGAAAAGGGAAAAATTTCACCGTCTTCTCTCGGAGACTTCCCTCTTTTCCCAAAATTTGAAGTACGTATACATATATATCGCTTTTCTTGAAGTTCGCGAGAGACATGCAAAAATTTAAATGAAAATCCCTTTCTTAGCAAACAAATAGGGAAAAATAAATATAAAAAGGAAAAATAAATAAGTTGAACTGAAAATGAGAAACATTTTATTTTCATGTTTATGGTGGAAGTTTTGGAAGATGCCATTTATTGAACTGAAATGCTTGATTTATTTATTTATGTGTTCGAAAGTTCTTCGTATTATTTATTTTAGTTGTAACAGGACATCGAATTTGTTTATGAAGTGTTTGCACAAGTTTCTGTCATGGATTACAGTTTATTGCTTAAATTATTAGAATTCTAGATAATCTTTTTTAACTTTATGCATTTTTTAATTTATATTTAATAGTTTTACGATGACTGTTTTTAATAGTTTAATGCAAAATGAGTGCTAGCAATATATGCTATTTAATCCTTTAACGGAGTGATTTGTAATTCGAATATGGACTAATTTCTATGTCTTAAATGCGCTTTTTAGCCATTTTAAATGAATAGCATTTTGTAGTAAATCTACTTTTCTGTTATATTAAATAATAATTAGCATGCGTCACCAAATTTTTAATGGAATTATTTATTCGCAAGTATCTCATCACAAAATTTAAATTTAGAATTCTACGTTATTTGATGTTATATTCTTAAGTTTAAACCATGTAAAATGATCTTGATTTTAAACTTTAATTAAGTTACGTAATATTATATTCCCAAAATTGCATTACGTAAAATAATTTTGATTTCAGACTTTAATTAAGCTATTTTTATCGCAAGATAATTGTTTAATTGCTTAAAATTTCTCTGAACATTGAAAATTAAATAGATTTTTCATAAGTTCCAGATATTATGCTCCTTTTATTATCTTACATTCGTTTAGTGTTTAAATATGAATTCAATCCCTGTTGAGGATGTAAATTTAAAATTATTTTGAGCATTGTTTTATTAAAGATGAGTTTTAACTTCCAAAAAATATATATAATATTTTTATTTTTGAGAAAATGTTTTAAATCTTGTTATATTCTTATATTTAAATGCAAATATTAGTGCAATATATTCCGCCCAACCTGTCTAGTGGTTAGCGTACGTGACTACAGATGGATGGGACCTGGGTTCGAATCCTGGCTCGGGCATGAATGTACTTTCTCTCTCTCTCTCTTTCTTGTCTTTGTCCTTTCTTTGTGTGTGAATGGTTGCCTACCCTATAACGGGTACCTATGGCATGTTTGTACTGAGGAAGTAGGACTCCACACCAAATATGGTTCAGTTGGAAAAGTGGAGTAGAGTACCCCCTATTTCCAGCCTGGCTGGCACACGACAACAATAACAGAGAAAAATATTAATCGAAAATCGTATTTTTGAAATTGAAGTAGCTTCAATGTTGATGTTTTTTGCAGTTTTGTGCAAAGATTTTTTATTTGAATCTTTATATTTTTATTTTGTAGTTATAACAGATATTTAAAACAAGGAAGGCTGCTTGTTTAGAAACACTTATGTCGGCCAAATTCCTGGATTATATCTTTCTTAAAATATAGACTACATCCATTTTCATTTTAGTAGTGAGATGGGCAAAAAAGTTGAGGTGCAATTAGTTGGTCTCACAATGACCATAGACGAATGGACAAATTCTCCCAGAGCATAAGAAAATCCAATAAATCTTGAAGCCAATCAGGCGCGCTGATTGGCAGGTCCCATTTTGCCCCCAGCCAATTACGCAATCAAGAATAAAGGAAGCGAGAACAGTCTTCGGAGGAGACCTACTCAAACAAACAATGCTTGTCATTTCCAATATCTGTGCGAAGTGTTTAGACAAGCGAATATACTAATTGTATTCGAGAAAAAAAAAATATTCCACCCAGTCAAGCCGAAATCCTTTCAAATTGTCGTCTGCTTCGGCACCTTGATGCCAACCGATTGTACACAAAAAAAGAAATACATTTTGACATCCGTTCCGAAATGCTTTACATGCTTGGGTAGTGCTCTTTAGTTCCTTGTGGACTTAGGGGGCTCATTGTTTTTTCCATTCTCTGTTGGCGAAGTGGTTCTAATGCCGCCCCTCCCACACAACAGCCCTTTCTTTTCATTTTCCTCAGATATCGGGGAAAAAAAGAAAAAAAAAACAATAGCTTCCAGAGAATTTTTTTTTCAAACGATTGATAAAAACTTTAAAATGGCACCACATCAATAGGGAGATAAGATGGCTTTAAAAACTAAGCGAAATGATAAAACGCTAGATTTTTTTTTTTCCTACCCCTGCAGCGGATGAGATTTTCCGATAAAAGTTTGTTAATATCGAATTTTAATTTTGTAAATTAATTTTATCTAAGTTGTGAAAAAAAATTGGTTTTGTGCTATACGGAAAGGTACTGATGCAAACGATCGTAATAAAGTTTTAGGATAATTATCATTTTAATTTTCAATTAAGTATTTTCGTCTGTGAAAGTGTTATCTAAAACCGATCTTTTTTTTTTTTCATTTCAGCATAATCCGTTTTTTTTTTTTTTTTTTTTTTTTGTTCATATCGTTTGAGAATAATAAGTATATTGAAATGGTTTTTTTTTTCCTCATGTTCGTTTTCAATAATCAGCATCAACTCTAGCATAATAATGCGATAGCTTAATTAGAGAAATGAACCAGATTATAGTAATTATTTTATTTCACATTATCACAACTTATTTCACGGTTCTTTTGGCAATCACGGACATGATTTCGGGCGAAAATGCTAAGCACAATCGCTTATTTCGGATTAGTTTACGGCAAATTTAAATTATGTGGATTAAAATGGCTTAAAAGAATCTTGTTCATAAGCATTACATAAGACGCTGATTGAAAATTCGATTTAAAACAAATTGTTTTATTGTGCTTAAATACAATCCTATAGTTTAATTACATAAATTGTAAAAAATAATATATATAAAGTAATACAAGCTATAAAAATGTAATACAGATTTTTGGTTTAAGATATCAAAAATCGCTGATTGACTAAATAAATAAAAAACTTAAAATTAATGGAAACACTGATATATTATTGCTCTATCGATACATATTTTAATCGTTAAGGAATACGATTTTTTATTTATTATGAATTTTGAATTATATTATAATCTTAAATTTTGTTGCAAGAAAGTAAGTAAATGTAGCTTAGCGAAATGATACGCAATGAAAATTTAAAATGGTAATTAATCCAGTCTTAAATAGTCATTAGAGGGCGTTCTTGATCATTGACGAACGAGACTCTGCACATGCGCAGAGCTTTTTATGCAAATACATTAAGCCAAAATTCATCAGGTTGTTAAGTCCAATTGTAGTTACATTATTCTCCGCTAGATGCTGTAGTTGTAGATTTGCTCTGTCTCAAGTTGTTAAAATGATTCATACTGTCCAATAAAAGACACTGATTTGGAGCATACAAGTTAAAACGAAAATTACAAACCGAAAATTTTTTAGACAGCAATAGCAGTTGTATTATCTATTTATTCGAAGAAATTCTTCCCCCAAGGAATTTCTTTGTTATTTATAGTAAAAAAGTGAGAATATTCTGTTTTCTTTTTATCGTATTATCGGTATAACAGTTACGTTTTTGAATATATTTTTCGGATTAAAATCAGAAAATCCTGCAAGGAAAAAGAAAAAAATCTTTAACCATTAAATCACGCAGGTGGTTGGTTGACTATCGAAAGCCTCGTTCTTTGATTTCATGTTCTCTCATTTTGGCTGTTTAATGTACCACGCATTGCAGTCTGTACCGGTACAAAAAAAAATGTCCCTGCTTAATCCTGCTGCGACAAATCGAAGTGTAAAGAACTTCCGATATCTTAGAATAGTTCTTTTTTTTTAATACTCATGCAGACATTCTCGGTTTAAGAAATTCTCGCTACAATGTTTTTATTCAGTTCACTTCATTTCACCACCCCTCTTTAATGCATTCTAGGCCTCATTCCGTTTGTCACCTGTTGAGCTCGTCGCCAATATTTAACTTCTTCCCGGCTTCTATTTGAAGGAAAGAAGGAAAAAAAAATGGCAAAATAATAGGAGGAGGATATAAAGGCGGCGGCACTGTTGGACGGTAGACTGAGTCCATTTTGGCCCAGTGGGGTGGAATTTTATCTGTTTTTTTGTCATGCTAAACATCTTCAATGAAGTAGGGGCGATGATAGCCTCTTGAAAGAAGCTTCAAGTCACCTAAAAAAAGTGGGATAGTTCTTTACTGAGTACCCTATTATGGTGCCGAACGGATATAATACCGTGTTCATTTTTTTATGATCTCATTTCCAAAGCTTTTCCGCAAACGTCACGGCATTGGCATTTGGGATTATGTAATTTCTATTGGAAAGAATCCGAAGTGGATTAACTATCCGAAATTGCTTATTGGTTGTAAAAACAATATGAGTTATGTTGTGAATTGTAAAGTATGATTCTTAAATTACGAATCCAACTGCTTTTTTAAAGAATGTAATTACGAAAATTATATTACAATGTTACAAAGTACTGATGAATTTCCCATCAGTACAATTCCAGTATAATGCATAAAATGCAGAATACACTTAGTGTATATTTATGTCATTGTAAAATATGTCACTAAAAGGACTAGATTTCAATACAGCGAAAAATTTTTAACATGCGCTTAATTTTGATTTATAGGACTCAATTGCACTATATTTAATGAACTAAGAAATATTTATTGTCATCTTATTCATAATCCTTGATAAGAGAATATTTCTCAAAATTTAAATAACACAATTTCGTGTTTTGGGGAAAAAATACCCAATGAATTATCATAATTGTAATTTAATATGTGCGTACTATTTTTATGTAGAAAATTCTTTTCCAGAATAATTTTTTGTAAATTGTGTTTCTTGAAACAATTCCCCTACCCCAAGTGAGTAGTTGTATACGAGTATGTTTCCCATTTTAGATAAAAAAAAAAAAAAATGTGTACACGTCTTTTTTTTTTTTTTCCTTTTTTTCATGTCAGTAATTTAAATGTTTACATACAGTTCATTATACAAAAATCGTTTCTGAATTATTTTGTATATTGTTTGACAAATTTTTTTTTTTTAATTTTAATTTTAATTTTTTTTTTTTACACCACATAAATCATATATATCTTCTGAATAATAAAATGCATTGTACCGTCTTATATGAATACTTCTTGTTTTTTAAGTAATTCAAATATTTGATTACAAGTTTATAATAGAAAATTCTTTTCATAAAATTTTTTGTGAAGGGTATTTGATATAATATTTTATTTTTGGACACAGTACATTTTCTATTAGGCATAGATATAGATAATTTTTCAATTTCAGATAAAAAACATATACTCTTTTTTCCCTTTATAAATAATTTAAGTATGGACTCATAGATATAGATTTAAAATTTAATATTGAAAATAAAATATCATCGGAAGGACTTTACATGTATGGTATTTGACAATTTTTTTTTTTTTTTTTTTTGCTTAATGAATTAATTTGTACATGCAACAGTGGTAAATTTTTTCATTACATTAAAATTCATCTCGTATTAATTAGAATGCGTGCAAAATATAATGTATAAAAATTTACATGCATACGTTTTTGCAATTTTATCATTAATAAAAAAACAATTTAGGAAGATACTTTTCAAAACTATCAAAAAAGAATGTATAACAGGTTAATTAAAATAAGAAACATCTTTTGCTACCCTATCATGTTTTGTATCTTGTTTTCAATTATTCATATTTTTTTTTCTCTTCTTGAGAAAAATATCAAGAAATATTAAGTCGTTGGTCTTCTTTTTTTTTTGAGAATGGCAGCTAATGTAACAAATGTCCAACATAATCAAGCAACTAATTTCGACAAGGATGGTGCCCGGTGAAAAAAAAGAAATGAAAAACTAATCACTTGCCATATTTCAAACGCAACTTCCTGAATAGCATGATTGCCTATTAACTTTCAACGCTCGAGACAGCGCTGCGTGTCATTAAATCACCATGAATCAAACTTCGAGAGCATCTTCTCGAACCTCGAACCTACCCCCCGCTGCCAGATCGAAATATATATCACGACCGAGCCCTGTCTCGGTTTTCGGATCCTGGAAGGGACCCAGCCTTCTGCGGGTCCCAGCACCCAGGGGGTCCTCGGCGAAAAAGATCGACTGCTGACAATCTCCTCTCGTTGCATGGGAAACTGCAGCAGTAGTTGCAATTTACCCCCTCTTGGCGTAGGCCTGCTGAAGTCGCATACAAATGAAGGCCAAGTTAGATCGCAGATTTATTGCCGTGTGCGCGCATAGGAAACCCCTTTTCGAATAAATAATTGTGATTTGGATTGGGACGTAAAATATGCCGGGGTACTTCGATCTTTTTATCATTGTAATGAGGCAGCTGGTAAAATGAATAGACCGCCTTGCTTTGCTGATTCTTCCTGTGTTATTTTTTTCGGGTGGGCGTGGCTGCATGGTGGTGATGAAGAAGCAATTCCTCACCAATGTCGATGTTTATTCATCGTTTTCGAACACCCTTTGCAGAAATGGAATAAATCAGCAATTGCAAGAAGCCACATATATACCATAGGTGTATCAATAAGTTTATCGTCAAACCAATCCCAGCTTTTTTTTTCCCCTGTTAGAATAATTTTCATTTGGGGTGTGGGGTTGGGGAAAGATCATGCATGTAAAAAATGGATTTTCGATAAGAGAAATTTGAAATCATTTTATGCATAGAAATAATTACAACAATGAAAAAGAAAATCGTCAGATGTTGTTTCAGATTTCATAATTATTCTAAATATTTCATTTAAAAATCAGTTTCTTTAAATAACAAAAATTAAAAAAAAACATTTAAATCGTCCGTACCGATGTGAACTAACCATAAAGTGGATATTATAATTTATTTATTGCTTGCATAAACAATCAAATATTAATATTGAATGTGCTTTACATGCTACATGAAATAAATTTATCTTTACTTAATGATTAATAAGCATTTATTTTTTAATAGCGGTATCAAGAGAGACAAGATCTCCAATAATATATAAAATAACCCATCCCACTAAGATATGGGCCAACATTTTCTTTCCAACTACTCTCTGAAGTGCTAATCCCACTGACAAATTCACTTGTTTTTGATGGGTGGACAAAATTGTATATTCGACATTTTTGGTGAAAACGATTATTTGTTTCACTCACAGACCAATTATAAGTAAAATATAGCGACGTATACATGATCTCAACTGTAACGAAAGTAACAACCACTTTATGGTTAAAATTATGAAATACATTACGACATATTTAAATCAATTTGATAACCTTTTTTTTATTTCTATGCATTTATAATCTTAATTAATTTATCTGATACACTTTTTAAATGGGTAACTTTCCCCAAGAGAAGTGTTCGGTCTTTTCTCTACTATCGTTCTCTTATGATTCGAAAGATTCAATGGAGATTCGTGAATTTTGAACATTCGCGGGATTCATGATCAGATTGAAGAAAATTTACGATTTATTCCTCCTCTGGCTTTCTTTCCTGAGTTATTTAAAACTGAATTATTTTAGATTCTATACAGCTATATTCAATATATAAGAAAAGTAAGAAGACCTTTTCAATTATTTATAATGGGATATTTGTTTACTATTTAAAAAATAAATAAATAAAACCCACACAGAAAAGCTATATTAATGTAATCCAATTCTTCAAATATTTTTATTTTCTAAAAGGGGAAAAAAAAAAAAAAAAGCTTTCATCTTATTATATTGTCATCTCCGAAAACACAAAGAATATTTAAAATTTCCTATTTATAATTCAAGAAAGCTTTTCAAAATATAAAATAATGTTTTTCAATTTTGTTTAGGTTAATATCGTCGTAGTTATTGAAAATCTATTTATTTGGACAAAACTCTTTATTTTTGAAGCAAATATTAAGTCAGAGATAGGATCGTTTCAATTTTCACTAATTTTGCTAAATCATCTAATATCGTTTCAATTTCTGAAGTGATGTGTAGTAAAGTTTTCATATATACAAAATCCTTTTTCAAACATGCGGTTTCATATTTAATCCGGCATACCCAGAATTTGTTTGCTGAGCTTTGGAAAGCAAAACAAATATAATTAGTTTTTGGATTTTGGGTACCTTTTTTTTGTTACCAAAATACACCCTGCAGTGTAATTCGCGCTGGAATATTATTAGTTCATAAAATTATTTTCGCTTTTCTGACGGACAGTAAAGTTTCTGCTTACACACTGAAGATTCTGATGTAATTTATTTGTTTGTTTTACGGGAAACCGACCCCTTTTTTTTTCTCTGAGTTAAATTAGGACCTGCCAACAATTTATGGGCCCAACGGAGTGTGAACAATTTGCGGGCTTGAATCTAAACAAACAGCTGTAACGGATGAAAAAATAAAAATAAAAACACAACCAAGATATTAAATATTTTTCTAAGATAACTGTTAAAAAAACATATAAACAATTGCAAAAATGCCCATTCTTATAAAAATATATGTTCGGTGAAATTTCAAGTTGAAATGTTTTTGTAAGGAAATGGATAAAATGAGGTTTTTCTGTGATATTTTAGGTGCAACCACAAATACGCCCGAATTCATCTAATACCAAGTAATTTTCCTTTTGTTTACAGACGAAACAATTTTTTGCTTTTAAAACATTCAAACGATTTCCTTTTAATTTTCTTACGAACTTTTTATTTTGTTTATTATTAAGTGTTCGCAAAAATATAATAGCATTTATTTCCGTATTTTATTTATTTTATCTTTATCTATAATATAAATGAAATAACGTATTTTATTTATATTTTACCCCCCCCCCCCCAAAAAAAAAAAGATGAATGATTAAGCAATTTTTTTTACTCTATCGATGATTTTTAATTCTCATTTGATAGCTTTTATAGATAAAACGATTTTTAAGCATTCAACGATTCTTTCTGCATCCAAAAATTTAAATTTAATTTTTGTTAAAATTAAAAAAATTTAATATTCTTTTCTTTATTTTTAAATTTAATATTTAAATTAAAAAAAATAATATTATAATTTATTTGATAATGTTACAGAACCTCTCTTTATGTGACAGAAATTATGATTTTTAACACTCATTTGATAACTTTTATAGATAAAACGATTCTTTAGCATTCAACGATTCTTTCTGTATCCAAAAATTTAAACTTAATTTTTGTTAATTAAAAAATTTAATTTTCTTTTCTTTATTTTTAAATTAAAAAAAAATATTTTATATTGTTACACAACCTCTCTTTTTGTGACAAAAAATATACTGTTGCCAATAAAATTTTGCATGCATATAAAATAAGCAAAATAAATGCGAGAGCACTTGTTATCAGGTTCAAAAGTTTAAAGAACATTTTCGGCATTATAGCAACGCTCCATTTTTCGAAAGCCTATTGCGCATAAAAGTCTTAAAGCTTTTATTCCCAATATAGAGCAATAAAAATTCCTTTTTTTTTTCTTTTTTTTTAATCCTAGCTGCGACAAAATCGTCTGCATCGACAGCGATGCCAGATTTTCTCATTCACTTTCCTTTCTGAGCCAGGAGTGATGGACGATCGTCCAGAGCGAACGAAGGGAGACATTGTGCTTTGGAGCAAGCACTTACTGTAGCAGTGACACGTCAGGAAATAGAGCTCTTTTGAGCAGTTTCGCTCAAGCTCATTAGCATGATAAATGGTGGTCGGCTGTTAGAAGCCTGTTGCCCGAAATGATGTGCCCTGTGCTCGGATTTTGTGTGCAAAGTCTCATTAGATATTCACTAAAAAAAGAACAAATCTCTATATAGAATCCATATATACCATTTGAAGTTTACATTTATTTTTTGTATTTGCTGTCAATTTATTATAATAATGTCACCGATTTTTATTTCTGTCGAATTTTAGCGAGGACTCATTTTAACTAAAATCTAGAAAATTGATAATTACTTTTTATGTATTTTACCTTTAAAACCATCCATTAGATATAATCTTAGAATAAAAACGATTATGTATATACAGCGTGATAATAAAGTATAATTTGTTAGCCGTAGCATTTTTATAAATATATAAATTTTATTTTAATCCATTCTTTATATTTAGGATGCATTAAAATAAAATTTATATATTGTTAAATTATTAAAATAAAATTAATATTATTAAAATAATAAGACATTTATAAATTTTATTAAATTAATATTATTAAAATAAAATTTTCTTATTTTATTGTTTATTAATTTCAAATATTTGCAAAGTTTTTTAATAAATGTGTAATAGTTAATTAAAAGTTTACATCAGTTTTTTTTTAAACAGTTCACAAAAAATGGAATTCGTATATTAAATTTTACATTTATATTTTATTTATACTTCAATGTCAATTTATTATATTATCGAGAAATTCTTGTTTGTTGAATTAAAGTTTGGATACATTTTAATTAAAATCTAGAATTTTAATTCATAAATTTCATAATAACGACAGTAATTTTTTCACAAAAATTCGAATAAAAATAATTACGTATAATTAAAATAATAAAGATAAGTTTATTAGCTATAAAATTTCTCATAGCGATAAGTAAATTGTTTTTCGGCATTTTTTGAATATCTTATTTTATCGTTTAATTATTTCTTAGTAAAATTAATTTTTTTTCATATTCCTAGTGTTCAAAGTCCTTATACTTTTGTTATTTTAAATTAATAATGTAAAAGCAGAATTAAAAAATATGTATTTTATTTGAATTTTGAAAAGGACAACATTTTGTGTATGTGTGTGTGATTAATCTCTAATTTTTTTACATTATTTATTTAAATCTATCTGCTTGTTTGGAAAGTCATTTCGTTTTTCCCATCTGAATCAGATTTTGCTAGTGAAAACCAACCATTTTATGAGTATGAAATCATGCTACCACCAAAAAGATGGTTAAAAGTATTGGACTAGAAGTGACAATATACAATTGAAGAAAATATATATTCGCTATACGTTTTTCATCTTCATATAAAACGAAATAACTTTCCGAACAAACCATATCAAAAGATTGGACTAGATAATATTCCAGCATGAATTTGAAATCAGAGCTTGTTTAGATCCATTTTTATTGCAATTTGCAAACGATTTATTCCTTGAAATCGAATTCACTGTTGCAGTAATCATACATTAGTCTTAACCTTGTAATTAGAATTTACATTTTCTTGGTAGACACAACTACCGACTGGAATAACTGGCTTCGTATTATGTTTTATATTTATGGCTAACCTAATCAAATCTTGAACTAATACTCTTAATTCGTTTAATATTCATAAACCCAAAACGAAACGTTTGTTACGGTTTTATCGTGATTTTTCGAACAATAATCGTGCAGTCGCTTTATTAGTCGACCCAGTTTGATGAGTTCCAAAAAAAAAAGGGGGGGGGATTATTCGAAGTTAATTTCGGGCTTCGTGCAGATATGCATGAAGCCTGCGGTTAAAAGGAGGGGCTCGGTTGCTAGCACAAGGAAAACTTCATTTTCTGTTTCAGTTGAAAAAAATTTGAATCTTAATTGTTCTAAGCTGTGCCTTTGCCCATACTAGGCATCTAAATAAAAAATACATTTGTTTAACTTTATTACGCAAACTTTAGTTTTATTCGCGTCCTAAAATTGCTAACAATCAATAGATTATCAAAATTATCGAGCTTCGAATTATTAAACCCAAACTGCAAATTACATCATTAAATATATTATTTCATTTTAAAGAAAATTATGCCTTCGATTAAAGTTTGAAGGGTTTTTATTATGTATAGAATATTAAGATTTGTATGTATTAGTAAAATAATAACGTTTTACATAAATAATAGGTTTCGTATTCATTAAGCGTTTAATATGAGAATAATAATTTTTTTTATTTGACATGTTGGATAATTTTACGATATTTTTACTTTACATATATTATAAAAATGATGTCTTTTCTAACAAAAAATTATTTTATTTAATGGCTTATTTCATTTT
>JAPDSC010101894.1:57908-92415 GCA_026290005.1 Latrodectus geometricus | reverse complement strand
ATATATATATATATATATATATATATATATATACACACACACAAAGTCCGGCGGTGTTTCGTGCTCCCAACGCCTGAGATTCTATCTCGGGGTGGGGCATGTCGATTTCGCCTTTCATCCCTTCCGGTGGGTAGATAAAACTGAGTACCAAGCCTTGCTTGGGAACTACACTGGAGATTTCGCGTTAGGCTAACTGCCTAACTGGGACATACGCTTGGCACCCTAGAGCCCTCGGTCAAGACAACAGATATGGTGCACTATAGGCATTGTCCCCTCGACAGGCTGTCGTTCTACAGAGTTTAATTTAATAAATCTTTATGTAAGAACATACAACTATAAATTAATGTAAAAATATATAAATAAAAAATAATTTTTTAACTTTTCTGACAGATTTTTTTTTTTTTTTTTTTTTTTTTTAGAATTATGTGTTAAAAATTTACTCTTTTTTTTTTTAATACATTTAAAATGTTTTAGTAACATTGAACTACGAAATGTAATTTAAATTATTTCAGTTTATTTATTTTTTATAAGTGAAAATTTTTGTAATTAGTTTTTCATATAGTTTATGGCTCTTCTTAAGTAAAATGAAAAAAGTTGAAAAAAATATGAAAAAAAAATATGAATAAATTAATATTCACATAAAAGTTATTTTGAAAAGTTTATCACGATTAGGTAGAAACACAAAACACAACTTTACTATCGTTTGCAACAATGTAGCCTCGGAACTTTCTGGTTGTAAAGTTCGGAACTCTCCCTGATGGAATCAGTTGCTTGGAAAAGTGTTATCCATCTTATTCCGAGAGAGAATGGGGGGAAGGGGCTATATTTATAAATTATTTCTTTCCCATTTTTTCCAAGATTAAAAAAAAAAAAAAAAAAAAAAAAAAACATTTTATACAATCCCTTTTCTCTCATGTGAGTTATGAGAGCATTCCCAACTTTTGTGCAATTTTTATCGGTTAGCACCTAAAAAGTTCTTAATACTGGCCCTACTGAGAATTCTTTGATTTTTCATGACCTCAAAGAATCTATTAATTCTCTTCCAGCTATTGAGACGTAATCCTGACACATTTGCTTTTTGGTTTTGGAATTTTTTATTATTATTATTATTTTTTAAGTAACAAACTTTTTCGTGCGAATATCGACCGGCTATCATTTCTCTCTACTTCCTTGCAAGCGATAATAAAAGAATAAAAAAATATTAGATGGGTTTCGAACATTTTTCAATTGCTGTCGTCTGCCAAATTTTTTTATTTTTCCCCCTTTCGCGTTAGCTGCTGCTTCTCTATCATTCGTCGTAGAGAATCGTCTGAAAAAATATAGTTTCCTTTCTTTTGAGAATTTTTTCTTTTTTTTTTTTTTACAAGCCTATGCTACAGCCCGAGTCTATCTTGAGCAATCGATGGAAAGCTCTCTTCATCGATTGACATATCGACGTAAGAATGACATTAAAGTCTGAATGTTCAAGTAACCGCGTGGAGCAAAAGTTTTGACAATCGGTTTGGCAATGGGGAAGGCCCTGGCGAGAAAGTCTGGAAATGTCAGGTTGTCAACTCGATGTGTTACCAAGAGCCTTACTTACGCCAGCTGTTGTCGTTTATGACGCTTTCTGCTATGATAACTTCCTCAGAAGCTTGGGGTGCAAGCAACAGCTTGCAGTACCTTTAATTCGTCACACTCAACCGCTTATATATCGTTCCTGCAGAAGAAACATTTCCTTTTCCCTCAAACCTAATCCAGTTAAACACGAAGAAAAATATCGTTCGGATTACATAATGTAAGAAGTTTGGGAATAGAATCTGCACCTAAATTAAAATTTTTGGTATAAGAATTATAACAACATTTCTACGTTAAAAGGGCAATAATATAGTTTCATATACTAGATAATATGCAGATTTAAATTTCATTGATGATGGTTTCAAGGATTTTATATTTTTAAAATTTCAAGGATTTTATATATGACTTCAATAATTGAATGATTTTAATTTCAAATTAATAACAGTTAAATAAAATTAATTTATTATTATCCTAATAATGATATATTGATTTCTTTTAAAGTAAATACCTTTAATAAGGCTTTTAAATACTGTTTTAACGAAATATTCGTTATACCAAAACTGGAATGATTTTACTCATGTTGTTGAGCCACACTTTTCATATTAGAAGGTCACAAGTTGAATCTTAGCCTCTGATGAATGTGGGAACTGTATATTGTATATCAGCTTCCTGCATGCACCTGTTCAGGGATAGGAAATTTCCAGGTTTCCTCCCTTGTGACACATGATTTCGACCTATTATCTGTGAAAAGTCATTCCGGGAAGCAATGTTCAATTGCCTTACAATCATTTAAAATATACTCACGCGATGTCAAAATATTCCATCGTAAAATTTTACATTGTTTATTATTTTAATATTAAATTTTACAGCAAATAATTCATAAATATATTATAGCAATTATTTGCTTAAAGAATAATATTAATTACTATCATACTGTTAGTTAAAAATGTTATATTTAACTGAGACAATCTGAATGTTTTGAAAATAATAATTATTATGAGAATTTAAAAAAAAAAAAAAAAACTTCTGCCTATATAATAATATAAATAATTTCAATTTTAACGTTTGAAAATGATTATGTAACGTTGCCACTCATTTCATGCTAAAACAATCCTCTTTTTAACCCAAACACATTTTCCGAAATTAAAATTAAAAAAGTTGGCACATTTTTTTCTCAATCTTCTCCGACAAAGGAAAAAAAGTTTTGTAAATTCGGAAAATGGGTTTTTTTTTTTTTCTTCTCGTCTCGTAATAGCCTTTTTCTTCAAAACAGCGTCAAGTTTTTGAGTTTTACTTTGTGATGGAATGAAAACAAAATCGATCTTCGATACAGATATGGGGACCGTGCCGATTCGATTTCAAATATTTCAAATCGATATGAGTCTCATCAATACGTCACGGAACTAGGTTTCTTTTTTTTCTAATTAAAAGAAAACGATCGGTCGATACTCACTTGTAAATACACAGCATGTGGTTCTGTATTTATATTAGCTATTTTATTACAGTCTGAAGATAGGCACTTTTATAACTTGTTATATACACCTCATTTCGATAAGTATCCAGGGATTGGTTTAATTGAATGACGTGACAGCCATACTTAATTAGGCTGTCTCAGTCGATAAATTTTCAAAATGAAAACCAAATGTAAATTATTTGAATACACACATATTATATATATATATATATATATATATATATATATATATATATATATATATATAGATGTTGGAAATATTGTTTTTAATATTTGTGTGAAGAAATCATGAAATTTCTTATCCTACTTACGAATTCCACCTAATTGGCTAATAAATAAAATGTAAGCAGCGACTAAATTCGAATCTGCATTTGTTAGAATGTCACTCGTACCGTGAGCCTAGTAGAATAGTTAGCGCTTTGGCCTTCAGATCAGCTGTTAATAGGTACGATTCTCACTCCAGACGTGATTCGATTGAAATAGGCATCGTGTGAAATCCATGACTATACATAAAGTGACATTAAACCATATTGCTTGAAAATTTTAAAACAAAAATCAGCACTGTTGTAATTATTTAAGGTTTGGAATACGGCAAAGGTAAATATAAAAACTAGCACACCTTTATAAAATGCATAAAGTAACAATGTGTAAGGAAATAAGGTAATTTGAAATTATAAATAATATTTAAAAATATATGCTGTGTTAGAGATATTTTTTACATGGTTCTGTTTGTATATAAATATTTATGCACTTTGATAAAATAAATCATTGTTTAATAAATAACAAAATCAACCTGAAAAGCATCATATATTCCTTCTGTAATCTATTAAAATGGAGTATGTGCTAATTTTGTTAAAATTTTACTCTGACATGTAAAAATTCTGAATTAATTCTATTTCTCATAATTCTTAATTTAGTTTGAAACTGATTTCAAAAATTAGGAAAACAACTAACTATTCAACTACCAATCCTTATTTAGAAGTTTCATTTTCCTATTTCTCCCCAACACAAACAGCAAAAGACATATGAGAAAAATATAGACTTCCATGGTACTGAGTGTATGATCGTCTGTCAAAGGAGGGTGGAGATATATGATATATGCTTTCAGGGGAATGGTTTGTTTCTGAAACTATAGAAGGTCATATATCATGCGGATAGGGGAGCAGAGCTATTATAGAGTGACCACAGGTCAGTAGAACCGCATCAGAACCCCCAGGTCGTACTCTCTGGCAGAACAAAAGGGAACCTTCAAGTGGCCACCCCACCTATTCCATTCGTTTGTCTTTTTTTATGCAAGTCGTTATCGAAAAACCATCCAGGGATTCACCTGAAATCTCCAACTGAGACCCAACTGACCACTGCTTTGTTCGTTCCTCACCATGTGGAATGAGATACTCTTAGCAATGGTTTTTACAAATTCTAGCTTATTCGGTCTTTGTGCCCAAAAGAAGCAGCCGCCAGTATGCGATAGAGGGTTGCAAGCAGATAAGTACTCTGAATACAATCAACACCATTCAGTTGGACAGTTAAACCGATTTTGATTTATGTTCTGTGTGACTTTTTCTGCACTCTCTCTCCACCCCTGTTGAGAAATATTCGGTTTCTAAGTTCCCCAAAATGCATCTTCGTGTAAGATTTGCTGAAATTGTTTTGATCAAACATGCTTCTTCTTTGAAGAAACTGTAATCAATATTTTGAAGCTTTAGAGATTTCTTTATCCAACTTCGATGAGGGAATAATTCAATTTAATATTTCTCTTTATGAAAATATCACAGCTTTCCAACTATTATTTGTGTATTCGAACTCCCTTTAAATCTATTAATTGCATATTCAATACGCCTTTCAGTACGCAAAAGTGAAGACTATAACTTAATTTTGACATCCCCCAAGTTATAAGTAAAAATATAAAAATATTTAAATCGTTCTTGCCGATTTAAACTAACCCTTAAACTAAATCGTTCTTGCCGATTTAACAATAAAGTGGATGTTATGATTTATTTATTGCTTGCATAAGCACAATCAAATATTAATAGTTAATGCACTTTACATGCTACATGAAATAACTTTATCTTTAATTGAGGATTAATAAGTATTTATTTTTTAATGGCGGTATCGAGACAAGATATCCAAGAATATATAAAATAATCAATCCCACTAAGATATTGGCCAACATTTTCTTTCCGATTGCTCACTGAAGAGCTAATCCCACTGACCAATTGACTTGTTTTTGATGGGTGGGCAAAATTGTATATTTAACATTATTGGTGAAAACGATTATTTCGTTTAACTCACGGACCAATTATAAGTAAAATTAAGTGACGTACACATGATCTCAACTGCAACGAAAGAAACAACCACTTTATGGTTAATATAATAAATCAGCCAAAAGTCGCCATTCAAAGGACTATATGACGAACCACGTGATATTCGAATATTCTCTTTTTTTTTTAAATTAAATGTTATTAAGAAATAGTCATTACATTTCATGCATTCTAGTATTAAATTTGATATCGGTTTTTCATCTGATGGAAATAAACATAGAAATCATATCTAAAGTTTTCGTTAAAAAAAAATTCTTGTCAAATATAGTATTGCGGTCTTTGATTTTATAGTGGGTGGTTTAAATTAACTCTATAGGTAATTGCAGTTCCTTTCTTCTTGCTTGAAAATAACTTATTCTTTGAATATAAATATTATCTAGGAATAAATTTTATTTATGAAGTCTGGAATAGTGTGCAAAGTTTAATATTCTAGTGTCACACAAGCTGCTTGATGAAAAGGTCTGGGCACAATGGCCATGACGCAATGCATCGTGATTGGAAGGAAAAAGCTATGACGTGCAGTGGGCGTGGTTCTATCATTCCGCCCATATGATTTGCTTTTCAAAGAAAAGGAAATTTTGTCACCTGTCAGCGGAAAGATTCGGACCAACTAACTGTTGATGCAGGTGAAGGAGTTAAGGAAAAAAAAAAAAAAATTCTAAGAATGATAGCGACTGTTGCGCCACTATCATCCCAACAGAACACCTCACTTTTCTGGTAGAAGAGTTGACGTGTTTTTGACATCCGACTAAAGGCAACAATGACTATTTCAAGCTTTGGGCGATAATAAAGATCTCGCCAGTTATGCTACTTTTTTTTTTTCTTTTTTCTACGCACAAAAAGAAAGTAGTAACTCGTAAAATTTACTCAATCAGATTTCTTTTGTGTTTCGCCATCCGGTTCTTCAATACATCTAGTTAAAAAAAAATAATAAATGAAACTCGATATTTGAATTAGAACAAGAAAATAATGAAATAGGATACGAATGTCCCGTTTTATTTAGGAATTTAATATTATGTATTTTAAATTGGATTTTTTTATTATGTACTTTAATCTATTTTGTCATATATATATTATATATATGTGTACATTTTTACATATATTATTTATTTGTAAATATTTTTGCATTTATGTCGTTCTTAGTTTAGCTTAATCTTCAATTTCTGCCTTTCACTAAAAGGATCTTTACTTTTTTATAAGTGAAAGTACATCCCAGTTCTAAATTCAATTATTTTTTATATTAGTACTAATTTATTTAACTATGATACTAGTATAAAATTATAATTACTCGAATTATTATATTAATTGTTTATTGTTCATCATTTTAATTAATTGAAAAAGGAATTGAAAAAAATAAATATTGGGTTGGGAAAAAAGTAATCCATTATTTTTTCGGTAGACGTCTGTAGTGATCGCTATCTCGTGAGGTATCAATCAAACAATTTCAGATTTATGCTCGTTGGAAAGGTGACATTTGACACTAAAATATCCTCTTGCGGTTTTTTGTTTGATTCATTCAGTTACGAGTACAAGGTTTTAAAAATGGAAGACAACAAACAGAAAATTCAATACATTTTCGTTTTTCTCTTGTAACGGCGAAAGAGATAGCCGGGTGGCTGAAATTGTGAAAGGAGTTTATCGTCCTATATAAGACTGTAACAACCAGTTACGTACAATTGTTGTTTCGTCGATTCCGTTCGGGTATTTTTGATGTTAGAGATGCACCTCGCATGTGGATACAGCATCGTCGACAATGTCTGTAAAATATCAAAAATGATCGAAGTTAACCGCTTGTCAGCAGTCGTAACGCGCAAGACCTAAAAATCTACATGAAAGCTGTTTTAAACCTTTTTACAAAGTGAATCCAAAAGAAGTTACATAAAGTTCACATAAAAATAATGGATTTCTTTTTCCCCAACCTAATATTTTATTAGTAAAGAAAACAAACCCAACAACTAAATATACGTCATAATGAATTTTTTTATGCATTGATTTTATTATAAAGTTATTTTCTTGTTTATTAAAATTAATATTTAACTTATACGATATACGGGGTTTAATATATACTTATAATTATTTATTTCGTGCATTAGGAAATTTCCCATGACCGGCATAAAATTGAGAAATTTTGAGATACTAATTGCAAATAACATCGTGGTATAACTGAATTATAAGTATGTATATAGTTAAAATATTTCCCAACATATATATAATCTATAGCCACTATGTTGCTCAGTCGAAAATCTTAGACACTCATAAAAATTAATTTCATACTGTGCCAACAAACTGAGAATATATCTTCCACTCCAAACTACTTAGAACAAACAAACACTAGCAGCAGACGACAGTTTTTGTCCTAATCATTTAGAATAACAGAACATTCCCACAAGAAGTTTCTGGATTTATCTGCTGCAATTGGAGACGAGGGACATAAACCGCTTGGGAAACTATCTTGTTTTTCGGAGAGAGAAGCCCTCCCAAAGGGGTCTGGGGAAGATTCAATTTCTTAAAAGAGGCAAAGGTGTAGTGACACTTCCGGGAGAGACGTGGGCGCCAGGGTGGTGGTCATTCGAGACATACAGACAGACAGCGTGTGGTCACTTAAACGGAGTGGAGGGGATCATTAACGAGTGGGGTTTTAACGAGGTCCTGTCCCGCTTGGCATGATAAAGAGCCCAGCACATGTGGTGGAGATCTTTTTTCCAAGGCCTGTGCCGGTGATTAGGGAGATAGAAGCTGTCTTTTTAACCTGGATGGTTAAAAAATAATGTTGGAGGCTCTTGTTTCTTTCTTGGGAAAGATGGTTGTAAAAAGAAACCGGGAGTTGATAAAGACGTCTGGCGGAAACTATTTTAAGTACTACATTAGCGTAAATGGGTTGGAAATGGGGTGGATTTATGGAAATGATCTTCATCATAAACAGTGTTGTTTCCTTTTAAATGAGTACACTGTTTAATCATTGCGCGTAAATTGACTATATCTTAAATGTGACTGGCATTTACCATTTTTTTAGAAACATTTTGCTAACATTGAATTAAAATAAGGCTTTTAAGTTGTCTTAAGAACTTTTGACAAGATTCTAATGTGAGTTGTTTAGTGAAGAAGAACTTCTGAGCAATTCATAAAAATTATTTTATTAATTTAAGTATTTTATTACAGTTTTATATTCTTCTCAAAGAAAAAAACGACTTACCACTAAGAAACCCATGATTTGTTTTCCCGTTTTTCATCTTGTTGCCAAAAATGTTTTAAGAGTTTTTAATTTGAAATCGTTTGCGAATAAAATTCGATTTTTTTTAATAACATTAAAAATCATTGCAGTTTATATTTGTTCTATATCAATTGAATATCTGTACGTGTTCTATTTATATTTCATTTTGTTAGATCCACTTATTTTTTTGTCGATAAATTGCTGAATATATTTTGCTTAAATGTTTTGTTTAATCCACCATTATATATATATATATATATATATATATATATATATATATATAAAGTACTGAGTATTCATATAGACATACTCGAAGGAGGTCCTGGTCTGTACCTTAGGTCGTTTGCTATCCAAAACACATTAGGCAGAGAAAATTAAGTTGTACTATGCTTTCGTATGACACTACTGAATTAGAAATTCATAGTTTGTAACAATATTTAATATTTTTTCAGTGTAACATTTTTTTTATAACTTTTAGTTAAAAGTTATAAAAAAATGTTGCATTGCAAAAATATTTGCTATAATGTATGTTATTTTAAAAAATATGAATAAAAACATGAAAAAATATGAATAAAGAATAAATATGTCATTCAAATAAAAATATAAATAAAAGAAGGAATAACAAATTATGCTATGACTGAAAAATTCGCTTCAATTGAAAATGTAAAATTTATCTAAGAAATCGAATTAAATTTTATGCAACTCACGTGATTGGAAATCGTCTGTTATCTCTCATAAATAGTGCTCCAATCGTTTGACATTTTACAAATAGCCTGACTTCGTTTGAAACTGCTTTTACAAATGAGTAAGTGCTTTTAAATAGTTGCGCTTAGTTTTGTAACAAATCATTCACAGGCATTTTTAAAGGGGAAAATTCTTAAGTTTTAATTGAAGTTGTAGTTAGGACACACACGTATAAGTCGTTTGTCATTTTCTAGCGAAAATAGAAATCGTTTGGAGTCAAGTGAAAATTTCTATAAATGATGTATTAAGTTTAACTGTTGTTTTATTTATGAATGGATTATAAAAGGCGATTATTTACATTTGAAATAATAATATAAAATTAATTAATTTATAAAAAAATTCAAAATTTCATATTAAGGAAAAAAATTAATTTATCATGGAATAACGGAAATAGAAATCGTTTGGAATAATAAATGAAGTCTAAGAAAATTTATGACAGGCTCATTAACTGTTATTATATATTATAAATCCAAAATATTCATTTTTAGAATAAAACATCCTAGAATTTTATATTAATATTAAAATAATATTTTCTAAATTTATTTCTTACCATGGATTTAATTTTTTTAAGAACAAATTTTAACGTTATAGGTAATAAATTGTAATCCTCTTTTTAAATAACTGATCTGATATTTCTCGTACTGAAATAAAAAGCAACAGTAATTAAAAATAAAATTTCTGGAAATTTTGTAATTTTGATTCATCTAGGTCATTTTATAAACTTCTAACATTTTTAAAGTTTGGAAAAAGATGATGTTCATAAATTTTCGAAATAAATATTTTTCCTTTTTAAATTTGAGGCAACTAAATTGAGTTGAAAAAAAAATTTACTAAAGCTCATTTATGGAGAAATACATCAAAACAACTCGGCTTGATTTTTTTTTCTTAATAAAAACGCATCATTTCAGTTTTGAAATATCTTGCTACTTTTTTAACGTAATCTTGTTATCTCGAGCTTTTTATTTTTTTTAATACTTGACTTTTTTCACTCAATTTCTTAGAGAAAAGACTTGATATATGCTTCTAAACTCGCAAAATGAAAAATAAGAAAAATTTTCAGAGCTACCGCTATTCAAGTCACAGATTCGCGCATGCGTAGTGGTCGATCCCACCTGAATAAACAAGAATCATTAATTTTCCATCTTTCTCTTTTGCCCATTGCTACTTTTTTTTTTTCTCTCCTTTTCCTTCTTTCTACATCTGCTTTTCCCTCTTTCATTACATTTTCATTTCATTTATTTTTCCCGGGAATTTCAGGCTCACACCCGGGTGTTATGTCAGCTTTTCCCCAAATGCAGTCCGCTAACGACATCATTTAATTACTTCGGTTCTGGTTTCGCACGCGTGTGTGTGTGTGTGTGAGTGTTCAGGTCTATGAGGAAAGGAGTGTGCATGAGTTGAAGTGAAGTGAGGTTGGCTGCAAGGGAAAAAGGGCTCGTAAATAGAATTTCGGGGGGCTTTCCCAGCTTCCGTTATTTACTTTTTTTTATATAGACTCCCGTACCTTGTCGTACCTTTTCGAAAGCTAAGCAAAGATTGAGTTTGCAGGGTCTGTCTTTGGCTGAGGATGCGGAGAGGGGGGAAGCAGAGGGGGGAGGAGAAGGAATGTAATTTATTTCTCCTTAGTGTGCTGTTTTCACAGATGGAACGACTACGGGTACAGTTAAAGGATAGGGTTTGAAGATCCCGCTTCTGTGAGTAGGAAGATTCTTGGTTGTTATCTTTATTGTTAGCACCGAATGTTGTTTTTAATAAAGTCGGCCGTAGAAAATAAATGATCCAGCTATAAATTCCAGCAGTTCCGCTATCTGGGAAGGAGGAGGGAGGGGTTGGAAGAAAAAGTACACGTTTTCTGAGTTAGTGTCACCCGTGAAGTGTGGCATCGTCTCTATTAACTGTGAGAAATAGCAGCTTTGATTGTGATGGATGGCACAGTTCCGCCATTTGAATAACTACAGAAGTTATTATTGCGGTACATTTTTTATGCTATAAAAATATGAAATGAAAAAACATTTGGAGTCTAGTAAACCACTTAAGTTGTGAGTATTTATTAATATCAAAATTTATACGCTGTCTTCTCATCTAGTATGTTTATCTTTTTCTATTAAAAGCAAATTTTTCTTAAATAAATAAAGTTAGCTCATTTAACAAGAGCTTATTGAAGACTCGGTGGGATTGGCCAAGTGGTAAGGACATGCTCATTTGCGTGAATGTTTCCGGGTTCGATACCAGCTTCTGTTGAGTTGTTGGACCAGCATACTTCCCTGTACCTAAACCAGAGTTCGGTTCTACCATTAAGATGGAACAGGTAGGTGTGAGTCTTCGTATTTTAAGAAAGGGACCAAGCAGAAGACCACGAATACATCCCACCACTACAACCCCAGAAGTATCATTTTACTTGGAGGAAATCGAGATCACGACATATTGAACGTACCCCAAACGCCCTTAGTTAATACGATGGATCTTCGATTAAGCCGAGATTCGAACTCATTACCTTCAGATGACTAACTAACCTGGCCACTGCGGCTTCGGTGAGATATAAGTGTCATGTTTCTGCTTTTTGCATGCTCACCTAGTGAGGTAGATATCCTAATGGCCTAAGGCTTTTTTTATTCACTTTAACATCCCTTGCACAAATTATTTTCTGAGTACTTCTCAAGAGAGTAGATCATATTTACTTGTCACAAAGGAGGAAACCAGGAATGCCCCCAAGCACCCACCATAGCAGGCCTGCATGTAAGAGGAAAATGTATTGAATGCTTCTCAACATAGTAGACGATATTTACGTGTCACAAAAAGGGAAACCAGGAATATCTCCAATCACCCACCTTAGCAGACCTGCATACAGAAGACAGAAGCGCTACCTCCACTCTTTGTTATCCAACAGTGGTTCAAGCTAAAATCTTTTGCATTAATGATTGTTATCCAATCATTAGGCCTCAATGAGCTCAAATGCGCATGATAATACTTTCCTGATTTTTCTCTAACTATCCACTTCACGGAAAACTATTAATAATAGTTTTGTAAATAAAGTATAATAAAGATTCACCTCAAGTAAAGTCCTCGTTCATTATATAATTAGTTAAACAACTCATTATTAATAATACAATAAAAAAGATTGAATAGAAATAATTCCATCGAGGTGTAAGCTGCATGTTTCAGCCGAAATTGCTTAATTAAATAATTGTTCTTGTTAATCTAATTGTTTCGCCTTCTCGTAATTAATAAATATAAGAAAATAAAAACGCCTCCATTATATTAACTGGTAATATCTGACACATTGTGGCATTTATTACATTTAATTTTGATGACAGAATCAATAATTAAGAGCTCTTCTGAATTAATTGAGTAATAGTAATAATGCGTATGCTAATTTTTGCAAAACTTAATGAAATCTGTTGTGTTATTTGGTGTATAAATTGCCCATTCTTTGCTAAACGATTAATTTAATTACGTTTTTCTTTTGTATTTTAACATCGATATTTAAATTTGCTTAGACATTTCACATTTCTTATACGTTTTAATAAATAGTGGAAATTCTACTGTAACAGAGATCTGTAGAGTCCTTAAAATAATTTATTGAGTTTATTGCGTGGATGTGTGAGACATTCTAAATTTTCTTGAATCGAAATTGAATCTCTTAAAGGTACTCGGAATTTCCGAAGAATCTAAAGCTCTTTTTTTTTTTTCCAATAAATAATGGATGGTTTATTTACTTAAGAGACAAAATTGTAAAGTATCTGTAAAAAATCTAAATTTACAACCGATTTAAAATTTTAACAGATTAAAATAAATAATCAGATACACTTTTAACAGATTAAAAGGCGATAATTAATAGGCTAATATTTCAGATTCGTAAATTCTAACATAGGAAAAATTTATTTTAAGAAACTTTCTGTTAAGATTCTTGAGAATTTTGAAAAATTGATTGGTTTTGTGAATAGTGATAATTTGAGTATTTGATTTCTTTATGAGCTAAATCCTATCTACTTAAAAGAATTTATTTTTACTTGTTGAATGTGTGAAAAAAATTCAATTTTCTTGAATGAAAGCTCGACTTCTAAATGATTTTCGAATCTTTGAAATCCAAATTTTTTTAATTTTTTCATAAATGATAGATTATTTTAAGCTCTAAAAAAATTCTGTCTGAAACTTAAAATGATTTTTATTTGTGTGTGTGTGTGTGTGTGAGTTTATTTATTAATATAATAAAATGTCTGTTGTTATAAATAAATATGGCGAAATATTTGTAATGACTTATATCTAAAACTGCGAATAATAAACTCTGCTAGTTCTAAAATAAATTGATCTCTGATTTTTAATAGCTTAGGTCGAGTGTAGGTCGATTACGATACATTATGAGTAGTGCTATCGATTAAAAGTACACAGCGTTAATTGTTCCCTCTGTCCCTAAAAAAGCCGCATAGACGCCGAGTAATTGACCCAATCTTAAGTGATGATGTCCCAATTCTTCGGAAACCTCAAAGTATAGAATTTTTTTCCCCCTTTCGTTTTTCCCTTTTTGTATTTTTTGTGCGATAATTACTTTTGTCTTCTAGTTCATTTGCACGAAGAAGAGGTAAAACCCACTTTAATGAGTCTTAACGCTCAGTAAGACAAGGAGGGGGGGGGAACTGCGTTTCTTAATTTTTGTTTTCAGTGGTGTGTCTTTTTCTCATTCTTTAATTTTTCTTTTTGTCTTTTCCGAGAAAAATGTTCTATTTGCTTGTTAATTTGGAGTCTTCGTACGTTCAAGGTATTGTCAAATATTTACTTGGGAATTATGGAGTATCACTGCAGTTGGAGACGATGTTTACCCGGATGTTTGCGATAGTCGCGCATTTTTCTGCGCATCTTAATGACGTGTTTATTAACCTCCATTTTATTTTTCCATCATTTGCTCTATTAAATATTTAAAATGTTTCCGAAACTCTGATGTATTATCACTATGTGATTACAGCTATTGATATTATTTGAGTGTGTGTGTGGTTTTACTTATTTATTTTTCTTAATTGTGTAATTAAGTACAAAATTATTTTTGTCTTCTTATTTATTTATTGCTTTGAAAGAATAAAATGTAATATTAATCATTTGGAGTTTCTATGATGAAGTTAAACTTTCTGTTCACTTGAATACGATAATCATTTTAACTAATTCATTGAATATGTTTATTTCTTTTTGAATGAATGAAAGTTAATTTTTATATAAGTTATTAAAAATTTTTGTTAAGCATTTGAACATAAATTCTTAATTTTATATCTTAAAACTTTTCTCTGCTAGCTGGCCATATTCACGGATCGTAAAGTAAAAATTTTGGGAAATCTCTCAAGCTCGCACCAGGATAGGCATTGATGCAGAAACTAAACTCCCGTTATTTAACGTTAATAAAAATCAAATTTTGGACCGTCTATTTGTATTTCTTTATTAGACCACTATAAGCCCCCCTTTTTTTAATGGACTGCAAAAATATCGCTTGCATTTTTTTCAACACAGTTAATGATGCTTATCGGGACAAATAACTATTTATTACCACAAAAAACTATTTTATTGAAATAAAACTTTTATGCTGATATTTTAATCAATCCTGCGGCTATAATTATATTTTCACGAATGGTTGAAAAAATAATTCTTAAAACATCCAATGTTTGTGAAATGTAATGTTAGTTTTTCAAAGTTAATATGAAAGCGTCATATGTGCTTGTAAATAGAACTGAATGTACAAAATTTGAGAACATGTGTTTTCAAGCCAAGTCACTTTGCGCATTATAATTAATAATAACAAGTTTTATTTCCTAGAATGTAACATTCAATATTTTGTAAATTTCATTTCTGTATTTCATTCAATCTCAATTCCCATTTTAATATTTTTTTATTCTCAACATAAAATACCGTCTATTCAAAGGAAAAAGTGTACGATTATTATTTCAAATGCATACTATCATTTATAAAGTATTAGGCAATTTAAAAATGCGTGAGTACTTAATACTGCTTAAACTTTTCAAAAATAAACAAATAAAAATAAATTCAATTTAGTGGAAGATATTTATGTCATTTTACCGTGTTTAATGGTTCATATATATCGCCAAATATTGAAACGATGTTTTTCCAACAAATTTAAAATCGATACTTTTTTTTTCAGACGATTAAAAACACCTGTCTAAATGAAGCCTGCAGTCACGTGACAACCGATTCGTCACGTTGGAGTAAAGAGTGTTACTGAGTATGTAGCCATCCGCAACATGTTATCGATGGGTTAAGCTGAATCGATCGCTAGCGATTCAGAATAAATTAAGATGCATTGTCTCCCGAATCGATTTCCATCCCGGTTGCATTCTTTCGATCAAAGTTTCAGAATCCCCGATTTCTGGAGAATCCCGGAGACTAAATTAAACAAAAGGGAAATATCCAGGAGTGATACATGGCGTCATATCCCGATTCCAGGGAAAAGGTCTTTATTAGAAAAGGCATTTTAAAAGTGTACCCATAAGCATGGATACATGAATCATAAACGAGGACACGTACCCATCCATCATGGGGGTCCCTGGAGACGGCGATTGTGCCCGTGCATACCACCGGGGCCCATGAATTCGGGAAAAGATGCTTTTCTTCATTCCCCCACTCTCTCCCGGGTTTTGGGGGGAGGGGGTGGATAAAATTCTCCGGGATTTATATCTATCTATCTATCTATCTCTTGAGCAAGATCTTCATTTATATTTGTTGGAAAATGAAACAAAACAGTCCACAGTTAAGGGAGGAAGAAAAAGCTCTTCAGGGACTGCAGCTTTCAAAAATTGAGATTATAGAGGGTGTTTGAATTTTTTTTTTTTTTGGAATTTTTTAAGGGGATTGCTCAGAGGGTAATGAGAGTATGACGTGAGGTTGGTCTCGACTCGGGAAGAGACCTGTTGCTATTAATTATATCCGTGATTACTTCTTTCTCAGGTCGGAATGGGAAAAAATTTTTCCTGATTATTTTTCCTCCCGGAATGGAGTTCAACACGCGATTTCCCCCACCCCCTATTTCAATCCCACTCTTCTTGTTCTTGTCGTGCCATGAATTATTCCCACATACTTTTGACGGGTGGTGTAGTGCTCCTGAAAATAAATTACATTCCTAATAAACCGCATCTTTTTTTGTATAAATTATGATGACTGATTCACTGCTTATAATCTAACTGATGTATGAAAAAAAAATTACCTTTTACTGCGTAAAAGCTTTAGAAATTTTTTTTTTTATTTAAATTTATTTGAACTGTCGATATTATTAAGTGTTGCACATGTTAGTCATTTTCAAAAAGTTTATATTATTCTTCTTCAATATAAATTCCAGTTTCTTCAGATTCAAAAAAATCTCTTTATATTTTGCTAAGAAACCAAAGTAAAATAGGCTACCATTCGTGACCGTTTCTTTTTCATTTCAAAAAAAAAAAAAAAAAAAAAAAAAAAAAACCCTTTCAGCACAAGTTTTAACTTTTTCGGACCTAAACAGTGCTTTATGTAAAGATCAAAACAGGGAAGGACTACCGTTTATATTTTGCTTTTCAAAATAAATTTCAACAATATACAAAATTCTAAACATTTTTTTGAAAGATCCTAAGAAAATTGGACTTTTGTATTAATAGGTTAGACATCTATTTATTTCCTAGATGGAATTATAATTTTGGAAATTGTGTAATCATTGAGTTATTGCTTTGGCTTAAGTAACTCTAGGTTGATTGAGTGCACATCGGCACTTTTTATGGCATAATGTTATACAAACGATTTTCAATATGAAATGTCCAACCATTTATCTTAACTACTTTTAAACAAAGGATGCAACGTCTGTATTTTTGGTATGTTCGCAAATCTAATTATGTTGTTAAAAGTTTCAGTGTTTTTTTTGTTTTTTTTTTGTGACTTGTAAATACAGTTTGTTATGTATGAAAAGTCTTTCCAGAAAATAACACACAGTATTTTTATATATATATATATATATATATATATATATATATATATATATATATATATATATATATATATATATGTAACCTTACAGCTATAACCAATTATTAAACAATCCATTATTTGGTATCAAATGCCTAAAATATCACATAACGTTGATATGATTACAAATTTCAAAATCATTATATTCTCGCTTAACCAATTGCATGAGACACTATTTTCTAATTTACAGCAATTTATATCTTACTTTAAATTATTTAAATTGGTTATCAGTGGAATTGGTAGTTTGTTATTCGATACTATTTTTCTCATAAAAAAACAAGGAATAAATTGTTTTTTAATATCTCTCCGTTTGATTTTTTTTTGTCGAATGCTAGCCAGAGTGGCATTATGGAAAGAGAGTACATCCTTTCCCGAACCGGGATTCGAACCCAGGACCTCCCTATCCACACACTGACCACAAGACAGAGTGGGTGGCATGTGATTTATTTTTCTATTAATATATATTATATTAAGATTTTTATATGCACAGATGAATAGTATTAATAGTAAAAGAAATCTCGTAGTATAAATGACAAAATATATAAGATTTTTCCTATATTAATGTATTTGTATATTATAATGTAACTGTTGTTATTTACAAAAATGTGCCTTTGCTATTGTTAAATAAAATAATGTAGAATTGAATTTTTTTAACTACGCACGAATGATTTTTTATAAACATGGTTACAGTTGACTATTAGATTCGAGGAATCTGTTCAATCCATTAAGTAGAGAAAGTATATTCTATCGATATCCCATATTTTTAAACATAGTAAATTTGAAATTCTAATATTTTTTTTTTTTTTTGAAATTATATTTTATAGTTGATCTACTGTCTGAAATTAAAAAAAAATAATAAAGTTTTCTTTTTAATCGTGTGAATAAAGTTTTAAAAATGATAATAATGTTGCTATTAAACATTTTTTATATAAAATATCGTCTAATATAGCACAATGTTACACTAAATATGATTTTCTTAGTTAAGCGTTTAAGAGAATTGAGAATCGACATTTGCAGAGAAGTCGTTGTTTAAGCCATAGTCCACAGTAGATTAAAATACAGAAAGTTTCTTTATTTTTATCCCTGAAAATTAATAATCGTGAGGATCATGCTGCTTCAGGGTTTTCCAGGGAAGGGACTTATCGCAGAATCAGCCTGCCACGAAAAGACGTAAATCATGTTTGGTACCCGCTTGCTAGTACATATCCCTAGACGCTCACATCAAGAATGTGACTTCAAAGAAAATTTATTACATTCTCGGGAATGGAGAGAGAGAGAGAGCACCTACCCCTTTTCGACCCTCATCTCATGCCTGGAATCATGGAAGTTTGTTAATTAAGTTTTGATTAGGGAGCCTCTCGCTTCAGTTGAGTTCCTTAGAGACCCTAGCCAGAACACACCATTGCCGGATGGAAACAGCCTCCACAAGAAGAGGATGAATTTATGGCAGATTTACTGGGAAACATTTTTATGTACCTTACCTATCGTCTGCATGTTATGTTTAGTTGACAGATATCTCTGAAAAATCTCTGCAAATGTGTCGTCTGCAGTTTTAAAAAGATCTAAATTTACTTGTTATTTTAAGTTTGCATGCTTTATTTGGAGATTTTCTGGTAGTTATATGTCTTTTCAAAGTAGTGTTCTCCATATTTCTTTAAAGTATTAACGATCAGGTATTTCTTGAGAGATAAAGT
This sequence comes from Latrodectus geometricus, assembly GCA_026290005.1. NCBI lineage: Eukaryota > Metazoa > Arthropoda > Arachnida > Araneae > Theridiidae > Latrodectus > Latrodectus geometricus. The sequence goes on along the minus strand of JAPDSC010101894.1, from coordinate 73,431 downwards.
GCATTTGTATCTTGTCAAGATAGGAATTATGGGTTTATGAAAACTTAGTATCCCATATTGTTTGGTAAACATCATATAATAGTATTAGTATGTCAATGACATGTTATTAAAATGTCTCACAAAAGCAATAGTAAATATGAAAAAGGAAATAAATCAATAGGTTTAGGTTTTAAATAGTAATTTGAATAACGATTTATTTGCAGTATTTTTAAAAACAACTTTAACTTTCATTCCAAAAGTTAATTTCGAAATGATAAAAAGAACTTTTGATTTTAAAAGCAATGTATCTTGATTTCCGTTTGCTTAAACAGAATTTAAGATGCCTTTGATGAAATTTTTTGACTGGGCAGTAAACGTTGGATAAATAATCTTTAATAAATGTTTTAAGCTATTTTGTCAAATAAAAAAAATGATAATCCTGCTTAATGTTTTTGTGTTTATATCAAATATTATTTTTATTTATTTTTGTAATATTTAAAAAAATTAAAATTTTAATTATTATTTTAATAAATAAAAATTATTTTGCATTATTTATATAAGTGACTTCAGTTTTCATTCCCTTCTACAAATTTTCAAGAAGTCATTTAAAAAAAAACAGTTGTTAAAGCAGACGATATAAAACGAGATAACATAATAGTATAAAAAATATTACTTTTATTTATTTTTGTAATATTTAAAAAAATTAAAATTGTTATTATTATTTTAATAAAATAAAAAATATATTTTTTGCAATATTGATAAAAGCAACTTAAATTTTCATTCCATTCTAAAAATTTTCAAAAAGTCATCAAAAAAAAAGGAAGAAAAAAAGAAAAATTTTGTTAAATCAAACGCTATATATAAAACGAAATGCATTTGATAAAAGTTTTGACTATGTCAAAAACATTGAAGAAATTATCGTCTGAAAAGTGAATATTGCAAACGTATTTTTCAAATAAAAAAAAGCGATAATCCCGTATAAAAATGTACCTTTTCAAATTTAATTTATTTTCGTAATGTATAATGTATTTCATTTATAATTTTACTCATTTTTTCTCTTTTATCGTCTGCAGAATTGTTTTCTTTCCAAATCGCCAGCTTAGTATAAAGATTGAAATTATTTCTATATTTCTCGTTCCCTGCTAGAAAAAAAAAAAGACATAAAGGAATAGAAAAATGCGTAACGAGAGAAAAGGAAATATGAATGAAAAAGAAAAATAAGTTAGCGATCACAATTTTTCTCGGCAGTATGCTCCGGAGCTCTTACTTACATCTGCGACTGGCAAAGCGTTGAATTTTTTTCGTCTGCTGAGATACAGACCTCTGTGCACGAGTATCCCAGCATTTTCTCTACCCAGTTGAGCTAAATGTAAGGGACTGATTCCAAATGTAGATAGAAAAGCTGTCAGGAACTGTTTCGTTCGAAAACATTCTTTGAATAACAGCGCAACAGATTTAAGCGAAATGCAAAGTAATTTTGAAATTTTAAATCGAGATTTTTTTATTTAGTCTTATATTTATTCTAGACATTATTTATAGTTTTTACTTTAAAAGCAAACGAATATTTAAAATAGATCAAAATGAAAGGATCGTTGAAGAAGTTATTTAAATAATATTTTAGGGTATTCTAAATTAATCGATGAAATTAAGTAAAATATCTTATTAAAAACTGAGTCTGATAAAACCGTAATTAATAACTCCGTGCAAAATTTTAAGTAGATTTAATTTAGAAATGTTTTTTGTGTTCTAGTTTTGTTTGAGATATAATATAAATAATTATCCATTTCCTTGTTAAATTTTCCACTATGTGCATTGTGTGGCTAATAGCTCAAGGCCGCTGTGAAGATTCAAAAATCCAGACTTTGTCTTCAGGGTTTTCTCCCTCGCAACATCTATTTTCTGCATGGATATACTCCGTCAGATATACATGCAAGAAGCAGGTGTGCTATACTCACCTCTTTTTTTATCTATAGTGGCTTGCTTCGAATCCATGACTTTCCAATCCTAAAAGAATGGTTCTACTATTCAACGTAAATATACTAGGATACGAGGAGTCCATCCCTGCAGTATTCAACCCTTCTACCCTGAATACAATCGATACAAAGATGCAGAGATAAGAAAATAGAACTTGTACCTTTCTTTTTTCAATAATAGCTTGAAGCGCGCATGCCATATAATCCAACATGCCAATTTTTGATTTTGGTGATATTTTGGAAACCCGGTTCTTATGACGTCATTGAGATGGAGAATAATATGAATTATGTACGTACCTTAGTGTTTACGTCACCGAAAAGAAATTTAGAACATTTTGTTCCATTTTCGTATTTTAATTAATTTTCTTATAATTTTATTTTTTCAGTCTTAATATTTCAAAAACATATATTTATGCTTTTTATTAATCAGATTTAAATTTATTATTTAGATGCATAAGCTTTTTTTCAGGTTTTTTTTTGCGCCACAATTACGTCATCTTCGAGGCATTACGTCACAATTACATCATCTTGGCGTCATTTTTTCATCGCCAAAAAATTCAAAAATTGGCATGTTGGATTATATGGCATCTGTGCCTAACTTGAATCCGAACCCATGATCTATCATTCGGAGAGCTGTTATTAATCCACGATGAGCCTCATGTCTGTATGTTTATATTTACTTTCACAACAATTATAGAGCTGAAATAATTTTAATGCCTCATTGTTTCGCGCTATTGTTGTACTATGCAATTGTATCATTATGTATATGAACGCAATTGTTTTATTAATTGCCATTTGTTGCTAAGAGGTGGTTTGACGTATACAAAATAAAAATAATATCGTTTTATCATTTTTCCTAAATCACAAATTTTACCCATACCATTATCATTAAGTATACACAACGAGGAATATAAGAGTTTATCATTTTGAAACAATGTTTTAAAAGGTTCGTTCTGTTTTGCAACTTGAGTTTCTTTTTAAAGTCAATTATGCCGGCAGACCTGCCGGACCGGTCTTCAGTCTGTAGGCAGTCAGGGATAAGAAGGTGTGGAAAGCCTGAACTTAAAAAACGGTTATTAGAGAGATCAAATGACAGCATCCCGTCAAAGTGCCGGACGCTGCATAGTAATGAATCCCAGTATGAAAATGGAACTGAAAATTTTTTTATCAGAAACAGACTCCAGGGGTTTTCGAAGGGCAGGGTACTCCCCTCCTTTTTGCTTGACATTCGCTGTAATTTCCAGTCACGTAGGATGGGGTCATCTTAAAAGATGACCGCCCACCCCCACTGTAAGTCCTCCGGGGCGTGACAGGAAAGCTCGATGTATACAGGCTAGGCCTAGCCGACAGACGGAATTTCTTCTGGGACTGGTCCAGGTTCAAAAGAAAAAAGAAAGTACGGTTAATTTATAAAATATTTTTATGACCGCTAATTTGAGTTACTCATTGATATTCAGCGATCGTTTGAAAGATATCACAAATTGAAGGGAGTTTTCTTCAATTACTCCGTGCTCCTCCGCTTTTAATTTTAGTATTTTTTAAAAGAAGGCTAAGCCTTTCTTTTATTTCATTTTAGTAATTTTTATGATGCTATTTTTCTTGGCCATTTTTAAACTTATTTTTTAAATAATTTAAATATCGTTTGCTTTGGGAATTCAAATTCTTCAATATTCACTTGCAGACATCCCCGAATCCTAGGCTCAGTGATGCGGTGGTACGACAGTATTCTTTGCAATGGAAGTTACCGAATCCGATACCAACCATAGTTAAACATCAAGTGTACGCGTCACTTTTCTATGTATACGTCTGTCAGGGTGAATACTTGGAAAATTAAGGTTTTCTTTTACCACGCTTAAAAATGTGCCTTTATGTAAGAAAAGTCTTCCAAAGAAAAGGTGAAGGTATAAATAATTCTTATAAGTATTAGATTGGTTGAAAAGAAATTCATTATTTTTTCGATCGATGACTGTAGTGTTCGATATCTCGTTAAATATCGATCATACAATTTCAAATTTATGCTCTTTGAAAATATCAACAAAGAGGAAATGCAGTACATTCACAATTTTTCTTTAGAAGTTTAGTAACAATAAATGTGCCACAAAACAGCTCGAATTCATTTGCACAAAGCTAATCAAAAACATATAAATAAAACCTTAATGTTCATGCAAAAATAGTGGATTTTTTCCCCCAACTAATATATATCCTGTCTATTGGATATATATTAGTATATCCAATAGACTTAAAAAAGTCAAAACCTTAACAAATTTATAAAAAAAATGTAAAGATATTTTTAACTTAAAAAACTAAAGATATCTTTTTATTTATAATATTAATTAGGGTTTAATGTCCTTCCTTTGATGAAATAGGAATTTTTGAGATATGTGTGTTAGCTCAGGAATCGATTTCAACATTTCTTAATGATTTAAAGTGACAAAGGGGTTGACCGTGTTTAGAAATTTTAATGAATAAAAACACAACTCCAGCTGAAAATTAAAAAAAATCACAAACTAAAAAATCATTTATACATTTAAAATATATGGGTTATTTTGATTTTATTTTAGTTGCAAAAAATTTCTATAGTGAAATTACATAAAGTTATTAGCACGTTAAATTTTTGTGCAAGCATTGATATATGTGTACTAAGTTTTATATAAATTTTGATAAGGATTTCCATCAACTAATGCTTAGTTTAAATTACATGTAAAAATAAAGTTATGCCAGCTGTAAAAATTTTGATTGAGTCTTATCACATAAAGAAATGTATTGAAATTTCAATATTAATATTTTACATCTTGCTTTAAAATCTATTGTTAGTTGATAGCTGCAATATTTGAAATGGAAATTGGCGACGTTTTTCACTTTTTTTACTCATTGTACTTCTTTTTTTTTTTTCGGAATTACTGAAGGATGATGAGGAAGTATTCTAATCATCTACCTCTACTTTTTCTTTCCAATCGGAACTTATTCCCTTATCAGAGGGGGGGGGGAAACCCTACAAAAAGACATTTTTACAAGTTTAAACTCATGAATATTAATGCGCATGTCTTTGAGAGCGAAGAATATTACATAATATACACATTTATATTCATAATTACCCTTGAAATAGAAATAAATGTTTTCGGATTCGGCGTTATCTCCTGCGGATCCATAACATGTCGGAATATAAAGTAACAGTTTAAGGAAGAGTTCCTGACAAATAGTTCATCTGAAGTGATTCAGAGCAGTATGAGTGATTTTCAACTGTTTAAATCCTCTTATGAAAGTTAATCTCTCATAAATATTCAGACTTGTGAAATAAATCGTTATTTTTAATTTGTAAAGTATTATTGGAAGAGGCTATTGACACACAGGAATATTTAAAAATATATTATGATTTTTAGTTTTTACAAACTTTTCATTAAATTTATTTTTAAGAAAACTGTTCTATAAATTTTAAATACTTGTTGCAAGTATCTGTTACAAAATTATACTCGTTACTGGTATTTTTTATAAAAACTCTTATGTGAAATATAATTTGTTCCATCTAACTTGTTATTTAGATAAAATCAATCCGGATTTTAATTTTCCTTTTTATAACTTTTTACTGATTTAATTTCTACAATATTTTTCTACGACTCATAATTTTCATGCAAAGTATACTTTAAATTATTAATATGGTTACAAAATACTAACAAAAATATTATAGATGTTATTAATAGTTTTACAAAAATCAATGATGTTGGGAAATGTTATCTACTGTTAGCATATTTATCTAATATTTTGTCTAAATATAATACCTATATTTTCAATTTAATTATTATAATTATTTTGATTTATTTTTTGCTATATTCTTTTTTAACTTATTATTTTTAAGCAAACTGTACATAGATTAATGAATACCCGTGCAAGATACTTCTTATAAAATCGTATCTGTTACAGATATTAGATACAAAACATATATATTTAATCGATTACAAATTCATTTATTTTATTATGTAAATATATGCTTTTTGTATTTTTCCTTTCATTATAAAATTTAATTGCTAGTTTACATTTTTGCAATATATCTCTACGACCGACAGTGTAATTTAATTAAACTTTTCTTTAAAATGAAAATACTTGTTTTAAAACAGATGACTCAAAATCTTATTTGCTATAAATATCTTCTTCAGAAATTAATTTTTTGTGAAATTTAAATTATCATGTAAATACTTGTCTAATATATTATGTAAATAATTCAATTTAAAATTTTATCATTATTTAGTTTATTATATTTTTTCTCTCCGTATCTTTAACTAAACTGTTCTTTAAAATAAAATTACTTGTGACTAAATATCCGTTACAAAATTAGATCTGTTAAAAAACGAATATGGCGAAATTGAATCTATTATGCAACTCTCCTTAAAAAAGTTGATTTTATCTCCTCTCTATTTCTTCTTTTTCCTGGTCTTATTTTCGTGAGAGTACCGGTTCTTCCATCGACTCCCCCATAAACATCATCCCTTAATGATATTTACCCATAATTCTAAGAGGTAACTAGGTAGCCATTTATACTGGATCATATATCACAAGTTCAGGGGGAGGTACCCCGAACGAGAATTGGATCGTGAGTACATCGTGAACTTTTACCAACTAGGCACACAATGTATGTTTGCCATCTCGGCTACATTATCAATATATCAAGGCAAACATTTCTGGTATCATTAAGTAAGGAAGGCAGCACACAAAATGATGGAACTGTTCTTCCCAGAACAGATATTTCCAGCTTGTTAACTTGCTCTCAGGTTATGGAAACTCGTCGATTTTTCGTCAGCTAAAATATTTCCTGTATCCATTTATATTAATGAATTAACAGGTTCTTTCTCAAAACATTTTCTGAGCGATGTGTTGATAATAAAATAATGAGTACTTATGATGATATTCATAACTCTAATATGAAAACATTAAAAGTGTTTTGTAATAAATATTAGAGTTTCTATATTGATCGTGTTTAACAAGATAGAAATTAATGTATTTCTTACTATGATATATATGACTCAAACTTAATTTTTTAACCATAAATTGTATAGAAATTTATAAATTTATGTCTTTTGGTTGTTTATGTTTAAAAATAATACATATTATTTATTTTTTGTTGAGAGTTAGAAAGATTTTTAAATTAATAGCTGAAATAAAAAATTACCTATCTCTATCTATCTATCTATCTATCTATCTATATATATATATATATATATCCCTATGCACCAAGGAATATTACACAGGACCCGACGGTACAACAAATGTAATACATAACAACTTAAAGATAAATCATATAATAAAAAAAATAGATTAAGCATTGAATCTGGATTAAAAATATTTAATAAAATGTAACTATGTATTTTTTAAATTGTTTATAATATAAAAATACTGCACCATTATTTAGCAAGAAATTGAAAATATTTACATTGTAGAATTCATTAAATTTGCAGTTTTATTTATATATTTTTGATTAACCAATTTTATTTCAAAAAATTTTTGTTACGTTGTTAAAAATTTATAGTTGTAAAATCTACAATTTTGATGAAATTAAAAATTAATTTTTAATAATTTGGGTACCTTATTTAAAATATAATACATTCACCTGAAAAAAAGGAATATTTTGTTTAGGTTAGGGAAATAAATGTAATGATAAATAATGAGAATAAATCCTTGTTCATAATAAAATAAATTTACTTTTTTGATTTTGCAAACAATTTTTATTTACTTATTTATATATACATAGATTAAATTTATATAAAGTATAGACTTGTTTGATAATTAAAGAAAGCGTAGATCAGTATTATTTTTATTTAGTTTATTAATTTTTAACACAGTTAAGACGTTATAACGGAGATAAGGAAATAACCGTGTGTTTTCTGATAATATTTCTTAGAAAATGTATATGTTTTTAAACATTTTTTATATTCATTATATTTATTTTTTTAATGTGATCATACACAATAGAATAGTAGATGTGAGAATGTGATATTTTTTATGTACATTATAAAAACAAACAAAAAAACTTTCCTTATATTTTTTTGTGGAAAAAAATGTATATTTTACCATCACAAAAATTAGGTTATTTATTCGATAGTTGTTACAAGTACTACGTTTGATAAACACGAGAATATTTGCTGTTGTTGCTTTTTTTTTTAAAAAAAAAAATAATAATAGATTGTTACAAGTCTTACCTGTCTTGATGAACCACGAAAAAAGGACAAAGAGAAGATGTTTCCCAAAAAAAATATCCGGAGCCGAAAAACAAATAAGGCCCGAAAAAGGAACAATGGCGGTTCCCTGGAAAAAGAAGAACTAATTAGACTTTCTGATAGAAGATCACACAGATAGGACCAGAAAGATCTTTCTGAATTATTCATAGAGGAACGGAGTATATTGAGAAAGATGGTAGGGAAAAAAGGGAAAAATCTTTTCCCTTCTGGAGGGACGTATATTGTGAAAAATTGCTCTAGCTTAAGGGAATGAATGAGCGAAAGCGCAAATTACTCTCTTTGGGTTAATTAATAGATTGTAGAAATTTCTCTTTTTCGAAAAGAAGAAGGGGAAAAAAAAAGGGAAGTAAAAATCCCTTTTTCAGTTTTATTTAAAATTTATGAAGGAAAAATGGCAATTTTTCGTATATCCTTGCAAACCCAATCAGTTCCCTTAAAATTTCACACTCTTTACCAAGTATGTCACATTTTCCCCTATTTTATTGTTATGTTTTACTAACTTATACTTAATTGCCTGAAATACCCCAAAAACTTCTAACGATTTGCTTTATAAAAATCTCATTAATGATAAACAAGGAAAAAAAAGTTAATAGATTCTTTAGTTTGTCCTTCATTTTCTCCATCTTCATAATATATTCACGCGCATATTATACTCGTATTTTCCTTCGATGAATATTTAAGTTTTCGTTATTTTTTTCTAATCATGTTTTGAATTATACTTATTTTATACTTTGAAGTTACGTTTAAATAACTATTAAAAAAAGAAATGATTTACAAAAATTATTTCTTACTATGTTTCTAATGCAAGAATATTTTATTTGTTCTCTGAAATTATTTTAATGTGGAGTGGTTTCAATAAAAAATTATCTTTATAATTAAAAAAAAAATTAAATCGTCGTATCCGATTTAAAGTAACCATAAAGTGGATGTTATGATTTATTTATTGCTTGCATAAACAATCAAATAATATTGAATGTGCTTTACATGCTACATGAAATAAATTTATCTTTACTGAATAATTAATCAATATTTATTTTTTAATAGCGGTATCAATTGAGACAGATCTCCAGTAATATATAAAATAACCAATTTCACTAAGATACTGTCCAAAATTTTCTTTCAAATTACTCACTGAAGAGCTAATCCCACTGACAAATTTGCTTGTGTTTTTGATGGGTGGACAAAATTGTATATTCAACACTATTGGTGAAAACGATTATTTGTCTAACTCACAGACAATTATAAGTAAAATAAAGTGACGTACACATGATCTCAACTGTAACGAAAGAAACACAATCACTTTATGGTTAAAAAAACTTCATTACAGAAGACTTTCTTTAAACATTCGAGCACTATAAACCTGGAAGTGAAAGCGCAACCTAAAAGATGGCAGTTGTGCTGTAAAAACTTGACAAAATATCATTCAGCACTAAATAAAGAGTTGTAAATGCAAGGAATTCTTTTGATTCTACCTCATTTTCTTTGTATCTGTATCCTAAAATTTAGTGCGTGACTTTCTGTGCCCCCCTAGTGGCTGGCCCACCCCTGCTCCATTGGAAATACTTCATATTTATGCCTTGTCAGCCTGGTACTTAGCTTTCAATAGAGACTTCGTAGAACTAATAATGGTAGGCACTACCCCTTTCGCTGGAAAGTGTCTTCAATCCACTATCTTAGAAGTCAAATCTAGTTTCGTCTTCGTGGTGATGTATTCGAGTGCACTTTCTCATCTGACCCTAGTACAGGTGCATATTTTTGAAGGGACTACCCCACCTTCCTAACCACCCCCTTTCCCATGAAATATTCAAAGGAATGAAGCAAATTCAATCATATCCGCATCTCTTGAAACCTGACTTTTTTTTTTTTTTAAAGGAAATATTCAAATTCTTTACCTTTCTCTATTTACTATGTCTTAAAAATTTGAAACGTTTTTTTTTTTTTTCGTTGTATGAAGTTAAATTGAATCGTTTTAAAATAAAATTGTCTGTATGGATGGTTCCGTGAGAAATTATATCCTAAATTGCTTATGAACATGTGTATATTATTTTTCAGCATTTTTTTTTGTAACAGTTACATTAAAAACCATAAAAAAATTATTCTGAAATGTTTATATGTAAATAAATATAATCAACCACATTTTCAACAATTAAAATATTATGTATTGTTGCATAATGCCTTGCTACCAGAATTTCACTTTTCAGCATTACAAAGGCTGGAAGAGGTGGCAGTTTATATAATGGGACACCAAGACGGTGTGACATTGTAGCCCTGACAGGTGGTTTCCGTAATTTAGAAGAAAGGACCAAACAGAAGACCCTTAGACTTTTTTAAAGAAGCTATTTAATTTTAACTAGATAGACTAATTTTTTAAAAACACTACCGCCATAAATGAATTTATTAAACTAATAAAAAGAACTCTTAAAAATAATAAATAAAAAAGGCGAATAAATGAATGAATGAACTTAAATAAGGCGCAATATATTTTGCAGTCGAATTCCATAAATGTTAATATTCCTTTTGTATCTATGAATATTTAAATAACATTTAAGAAAAGTTTTGTAACTCATTCTCATAAATGCATTAGGTATGAAGGAAAAAAGAAATTTAAGTTAAAAGTTAGCAAATTGAAAATAAGTGAATAAATTAAAGAATTGATAATAACCCGAGTAAAGCGAATTGAATTCAATTGTCATATTTTGTTATTGGTAATCTTTATTTTGTCGGTACGAATTTTTAAATAACTTTCGATCGAAAATACAATGTATTTTCTTAAATTGATTTGGAATAATGAAAAGAATAAACTAAAATTTTTTAAAAACATCAAATTAAAAGCGCATAAGCATTTGTCAAATTTTACATATTTGATGTAAGGAGAATATAATTCAAAATTCAAAGAATAATTTAAAAAATTTCGTCATTGTAAATAAATAATCGTTGGTGACGAATTTATATAAAAAAACGTTCAATATGAAGAGTTTACTTAAAATTGGGGGAAAAAACAGCAAATTTTATTAATTCACAAAAAAAATATTTTAATATTTACCAGAAAAATCATTCTTATATTATATTTATATTAAAAAAATTTGTACTTAAAAAAATTCATTCGAATTTCTAAACATGTGTTAAAGAAGATAATCTGTTGTAAACATTATTAAAAATAATATAAATATGTGCTTTAAAAAATTTTTTTTTATTAAAATTCAAGTAATTTTCTTTGTTAGAAAGTTAATCAACCAAGACGGCTGTAAAATAACTTTTAAATTGTTTTCTTTCATTTATTTATTTTATTTAAAATTCTTTCTGCTTCTGTTATACATTATTCGCTTTTCCTGAAAAAGTTTGTAAAGTAATTTTGTTAACATACACTATCATTTTTTACAATATTGCAAATGTATCTTAATTTTAATATAGATGGGATTAGTTTTGTATACTTATGAATAGGAATTAAATACTTTATATATTCTTAATTAATGTTTTTTTTAAAAGAAATTAAATTATTTAAAGATAAAATTATTATTTAAAGATAAAATTATTTGTGAAACACAATTATCGTTATAATCATATTAAAATTTTTTTGTTTACATATTCATTGTGTTGAGATGGTCAATACTCCAGCTTCCAATTTCATAGTTTTTGGGTTCGAATCCCACCTCAGATTTAGATGTTTGTCTTGACTTATAATATCCATTCTAAATTACAGATTTAGGAAAATTATTTTATGCATGTAAATAATGATCATGAAGTAACTAACCAAACCAAATGTATGTAAATTGTAATGTAAACTAGATTAACTAGCTGATGTTATTTCTGTTTAGCCTGAATACCATTATTATACTAATTATATATCTTGAATTAATCTATATATTGTAAACTAAATTAATTAAAAGTAAATAACTGTTAATAATCATAAATAACCGGTTAACGATAACAGTTAACGTAATAACTGGTAATAATTAGTAACGGTTATCGAATCCGTTACAATTTTTTTTACTGAATATATGTTTTAGATGCATGGATGAATAATGAAAGTATATTTTTATGCATTTTACTTTATAGGAGATACACAAATAAATTTCAAACCATCAAAATCTCAACAAAGTCTATTTTCTCTTCCTCCGAAAACTCAACTAACAAAACTAGCTGCGCAAGAAAGTTTCCTCGGATAAAAAAGGGTCCTCACCTAAATAAATCTAATAAAACCCCCTTCTAATCTAAATCTAATAAAATCTTTTGTCTTTGGGATGGCTCTCTTTCTCAAAGATATGAAAATAATAATAAAAAAATGCAGTATTGTCAGATTTCTTCACAGCGCTGTAAACACGTTCTGGTCTTATGTAGATGAAGAGTTCGCCCTTGGGTATGCGGCATAAAAAGATTGCTGAATAAGGATGGTTTTGACAGGGTGGGTGAAAGAATAAAAAAAAGATGGTAAAAACTTGATAAAATATCGTTGGGTATGGGTTTTCAGGAAAAAATGCAGTTTCTAGAATTTTTTTCTGCGGTTCCAATTATTTTAGATAATAAAAATTTCTAAACTAAGGATTTAATTTTTTGCATATGCAAATGTAGAAAATTAATAAGATGGTCAAAGTAGACTAAATTTTCTTAACGTTTATTTAATAAGTAATTTTTTGTGTATTTTATAAATTACTTGAAAACTTCACGCCCGATTAGGTGTTACTGTATTGTGGCTATTATGTTTGGAATATATATGTATAAATAAAGGTTAAATATAAATAGATTAAACGCTATTCAATTCTTTATTTACTTTATTTTCACATTTTGATAATTTAGAAAGTATTTCGCAGTTATGCAACGAAGACGTCCTTTTTATTTACAAAATATGCACATAATTATTTAGTATATAATGATTTTGAAGACATCATTTTTATATACAAACTTTAAGAATGCAGAAAGTATTACTGAGCTATGGAACAAAGGCGTTCTATTTATTTACAAAATATGTACATAATTAATTTGTACATAAAAATGACGAAGGCTTTCTTTTTATTTACAAAATAGGTACATAACTATTTTGTGTATAATGATGTTGAAAACGTAATTTTTATATACAAATTTTAAGAAAGCAGAAATACCTTCTGCATTCTTAAAATTATACTGAGCTATGGAACGAAGGCGTCCTTTTTATTTACAAAATATATTTATAATTATGTTGTGTATAATGATGTTGAAGACGTCAATTTTATATACAAATTTTAAGAATTTAAAAGGTATTACGGAGCTATGGAACGAAGGCGTCCTATTTATTTACAAAATATGTATATAATTGGTTTGTATATAAAAATGCTGAAGGCGTTATTTTTATTTACAAAATACGTGTATTATTTTGTATATGAGGATGCTGAAGGCGTCAATATTGTATATAAATTTTAAGAATATAGAAAATGTTGCGGAGCTTTGGAACAAAGGCAACGTTTTATTTACAAAATATGTGTACAATTATTTCGTATGAGAAAATGATGAAAGCTTTATTTTTATTTACAAAAATGTATATTATTATTTTGTATATAATATTGTTGAAGGCTTTATTTTGGTGTGCAAATTTTAAGAATTTGGAAGGTTTTTACGGAGCTTTGGAACGAAGGCAACCTTTTATTTACAAAATTTGTATAGAATTATTTTCTAAGTGTTATTTTTATTTACAAAATATTTATATAATTATTTTATATATAATGTTGAAGGCGTTATTTTTATATATACAAATATAAAGAATTTAGAAGTTATTGCTGAGCTATGGAACGAAAACGTCACAAAAAATTTTAATAAAATATTGATTTTCCTTTACCCTGTGATGTTCCTTTGTCAGAAAGGCTTGATAACTTGATAAATGCAATGCCAGCTTGGATGTAGGCTATGTAAAATATTGCCATTTAAATTGACTGGATTTTATTTCAAGAAGAATCATAGAAAGCATGTAAGACTGTCGTCGCTAACTTATTGTATATCTCGATCACTAAGTGGTAAATTTCAAAACGAATATTGAAAATACCAAAATATGTTCTTAAATTGATAGTTTGTTTTTAAGACACGTATTTTAAGAGACGATGTAATACATTTTCTTATTTTTTATTGGTTTCTTTTTCGTATTTAAACTATTGCATGACAAAAGTATTTCCTACAATATGCGCAATTTCCAAGTAAAAAAGAAACTCAGTTGCCAAGGGTAGAGAAACGGAGCGTTACGGTTTGCTTGTGAAAATTGCTTATCATACAATAATATCTCTTTGGGTCGTTAACGCCAATTTACGGAAATGATATAAATAGTCTTCAAATGTAGCAAGGCATTCCTCCAAATGTAAACAGAAGAATGTTGGAAAACCAAGATAAGACGTCTGGAACAAGCCTCGAGTTTCCCCGACTTTCCGAATGCAACATAAAAATAGACATCTGGAACCTAAGAAAACTCCACTTTTTACCGGATGGACGTGTTTTCAAAAGAGTCTCTAGTTCAAAGACAGTAGGAATTCAGTAGCTTAGTCAGAGCATATCACGTGTCATGTGTATACATAAGTATATATTTACATTCGTACAGCTATATATTTGTATCTTATATATCTATGCCTTTCTTTAATATTTATAGCTTTTTGTTATTATAATCTCAACAAGAAAGTCTAGAAAATATCTGGCAATTACAATTACCTTCGAATTTTGAGCATTTTTTTATAAATTTATATTTTTTCTTTTATGTTTTGTGACATATATACATAAAAATAATTTTTTTTAGTGATTTTGCATAAAAATTAATAAGAATATTTTTAGAGCACCCTATAAATTGATAGAATTAACATACGAACTTAGTTTTCTAATGGTATGTAAACTCTACAAATCTTTTTACATCTTTAATAATGCTAATATCTTTAATAATTTATATCTTTAATAATTAAATTTCTCATAAGTATCTTCATATAAATGTGTACAGTACTAAATTATATTCAAGAAAGTACTCATAAACGTATTCTACCGCTTTGTCTGTTAATCTTTAAACTAAACCTTATCCAGTATAGTGCACATTTCGCCTAAAAAAAAGGATTCCCATTTTAAAATGATTAATAGCACGGTTTTATCATTTCTTATTCTCATACCGGAGATCTTCAAAGAAGCGTAAGGTAATTACAAGCCTGTTAATGAGATTTTGGAGCCTATAAATTTAGTTCGGCCGCCTTCTTTTTAAAGCCTTTTAAAATTTCCCTATTTAGCTACTCATGGAGTTCGCTAGACGTTATCGATTAATTTTAAAGAAATATCCTTTTTAAAATTAGATTTAAAAAAAAAATTCAAATGTCATGTTTTGAATATTATGCGTAGAAAGTTTGTTTATTTGTC
>JAPDSC010101894.1:45433-57898 GCA_026290005.1 Latrodectus geometricus | reverse complement strand
GAATTCCATCAATTTCTGGCAATACATCCATTTTTACGTTGTGCGCAGTTGTCTGCGCATAATTCAGTTATCTTCAGTGAAATTTCGTTTGCTAAACTTCATGCGAACAATCAAGAAATTAACATTCCAATTAAAGTAATTTCTAATCTTTAATTAATAGAAGAAAAAGTCATATTAAAATTTTTTTAACATACATATTGATTTTTAACTACATAAATTTATTACACCTAGAACAATTACGGGGCATGCGCAAACATAAGAAGAATTATCCAGAATTTCAAATCGAATTTTATTCTAAAAACTTCAAATCAGTTCTTGCGTAGATACATAGCGCATTCAATATTTCCTTAATTTTCCCCTATATTCGTCAATTATGCTTAGGAAAATCAAGATTATGGTATTCTTGCTATGTGTATTATGTTTCTTTTTGTGCAGTTGATAATATTTATATATTTAAAATGAATTTTCTTTCAGAATGAGCAATGCGGAATATACATTCATCGTTATAGTATACATTAGTTGTAAATAATAAATAACGTACAATCATTGCACATTTGAGTATACATTCATTGTATAATGTGTTATCAATATGAGTATTTAATTTACTTTCTCGAAATATAAATTCTTTGTTACAATATACATTCGTTGTATATAATACATATCGACATACAATCATTATATATTTGAGTATCCGTTCATTGTATAGTTAACATGAGTATTTAATTTACGTTCGTGTTGGTTGACAATTATCAATAAAAAATAGATAATGCGATATGGTGTGGGTATTGATGGGAACGAAATGGTGACTCACTAACCACGAAAGGAACACTTGAGCCACAAGATTTCAAACCACTTCCTCCAGAGTCAATTAAAAAGCATATTTTTAAGAAATTATTGGATACTTTTAAATCTGACTAGGCAGCAAAATTAACAGGCAAACTTTGGGCTAAATTCAATATTCAGACGCATGGTAAAAGTTTTGCCAAAAATCCTGCATAAAAACTATTGCAAATGTTAGACTGTAAACAGGAAGTGATTGCTTAATGTAGCGTCTAATTTATGCCAACTTTGTAATAAAACTTTAGGCATCCTGTCATCTAATTTATGCCAATTTTGTAATTCGGACACTATGAACACATAACATCACCTTGTATGCCCAAAATTAGATAAAAGTTTTCAAAAAAGGAATGAAAGATTTTGTTCTAGAACGGAATTGTTATAGAACGCCAGAACTTCCTTTTAAAAACTGCAACCTCTTGTGTTCTTTTCCTTGTTAATTTCTTTTTTAAAATTTTTACTTCTGTTCTTATGTCAATTTGTTCTGTTTACTACTTTAAACATTCGTTCTTTTTATTATATTTGTTCTTATGTGACACTTGAGCTGTTGTATACATTTGGATTGATTTTTCCAACAAAGCCCATATATAACAATCATTCATTATTCCGTCAAATCACGTACGTTATTAATATTCCAAGTGACGTCACGAAAAGTCATTTTAATGAAACTGCATGTAATCATGTCTCCTTGATTATCTAAGGATAAATAATTGTGTAAAGTGTTAAAAATATATCTTCTGTACCTTTGAACCTTTACGTCGTTTCGCCTTATTCTAACGAAAAAATTTGCCTTGAAAACATTTTGAAATGAATTCATATCCAAAGCAAATGATGTATTCATTGATAACACTATTAAAAAAAAACGTGAACAAAAAAGTTTTAAATTACATATTCTTAAAATTTAAAGGAACACTCAAACTTTTAAATGTCTCAACTAGAAAATAAAAAGTTTGTATTATATAATTTTTACAATAGCCCCATTATGAGTCTGGTTAAATTAGAGTTGAGTTGTTTTCAACATATTATTGGAAGCAAAATGTAATTGATAAACATATGATAAAAAATTTAATAAATAAGAATATTTCTTAACTATATTTATCAAAGCTATTTTTCCTTTTTCTTATATTTTTTTTTACTTCTGCGTCATCATTATCGTAAAAGCTTTGAAAAAATTCTTATTTATCCATCTATGTATATATGCTTTTATATGTTTTTTTTATATATTTATTTACGTGCAGAGGTCGATTCGAAAAGTACGGAAAAATCGAAATCACTGAAAGAATTGAAACGTGTGACATTTTTTGACAGGCCTTTTTATTCCCCACGGGCGGCAAAAACAGCAGGCTTGCACCTCCTTCACACGCAGTCACAAATACAGTGAAGGAAAGAAAACTTTCTATATTCTTTTTTTTTTGTTCTTATCTATTTCTTTCAATCTCTCTCAAGGTATGGAGAAAAAAGAATTCAAAATATATATACCACATTGTTTCGAATGTTCTAGAACATAAAAGGAATGAAAAAGTTTTTAAAAAAGAAGGTTATTTTCCTGAGAAGTGTCAAAAATCAAGCTAAACTATTGTCATTATTTTCACTTTCTTTTTCTCTTTTTCCACTAAACCTTCAAAGCTAAACCTGGCCTTTAAGACTCGAACTAAATTTAAAAGTTTGCAGCTTTGCATGCGGAAGAGTTTAGAAGTCTCGAATTTCAAATTCACTTTCTTCGTAAAATGGAACTCTTATTATTTTCCGCTACTATTTACATTTTCTGTTTCAGAGATTCATGCATTTACGTATATGGAATGTATTCATGGCAAAAGGATTTTAGTATTGCTGCATTTTTTACAATAGTACAAAGTACGTAAGAAGAAAATAAGAAAGTATCGCGTTGCTTACTAATGGTAACAAAAAACCCTTGTTATCTCAGAGTTGAAGTGTTTGCTTTCGCTTTGATCAGTATGGAAAACGATTTTTTTCATGTTATTTTTTTTTTATTTTTATCAAGAATTATGATTGCCTTTTTAATGGAACGTATGTGCGTACGTAAAATGATAGTTTTAAAGAATCCAGAAACAAAATCTTTTGAAATCCAGTAAGAATTTTAGGACTATAAAAACCAAACTTTTCAAACTATAAAAGACTAACTAGTAAACATTATGCAATTTTTTTATTTCTGAAAATAAAACTGAGAAATTCCATTTAAAGTTTATTCGTAGAAGCGGTTAAAGTTAACTGCGGTCACATTCCATAACATGAATAGATGTTCTGAACAATATAATTATATTAATTAAAATATAATTTTGTCTTTTTTTTTTTTTTTTAAATAATATTACATAATTCAAAACATACTGGAACATATTAAATTGTAAAATACTGTTAGAAACTTTAATGTTTTTGATTGTTTTGTGTTACAGGAATATATATTCCATGTTATAAATAAAATATGTATAAAAATCTGATAGACAAAGTAAATAATTAGTATTCACGTTAATAATTTTCCCTCTAGTACATAATAATTACTTACCAGTGAGAAAACTGCTAATAAGTTATTAAACTTACCCCATTACTTAATTTTCATTAAGTGAATAACTAATTATTATTATTATTTATAATTTCCTTATCGCCTTTGTGCTATAAGTAATAATATAATAATCTTTGAATCAATTGTACTAAAACAGATTTTCCTCTGAATAATTAGAATTTTGTTTGTTAAAACGAAAACCTTAATTTAATGATCCCTAATAAAATAAAAAGGTAAGAAACTTATATATTAGTAAAGATATGAGGAGAAATTAACTTAAATAATATAATTATGTATTCAGAAATACAAACTTTAATTATAAGGAAAACAATAGGTTTAATAAATTTTGAGGAAACTGAATTTGTGATAGTTTTGTTTTTCTAAAACATAAAATAAAATTGAGTGAAACTCGCTTGTGTTTTCGTTTATTATTTAAATTTCTTTTAAAGTTTGTATTTGGTATCTTGGCAAAAAAATAAATAAATAAAAAATAAAAAATAAATAAATAAATAATAGAATGGCCAATAAAAAATGGAATAATTAAAAAGAAAATTTTCTATTCAGGATTTCCAACCTGAAATTGGCAATACTGTTGCCGCGTGAAAATTAAGGCGTTTTGCCACTTTTATATCACCTGTTAGGAAGAAAGAAAAATTATCAGCTTTATTCGGTTAACTCGTGTTCAGTAAAGCGAAATTCGGATAAAGGAAGTGCCACCGCAGAAAATAAATGCCCGTTTTCCACTAAGTACCTAAATGATAGATAATCAAACAGATCTGCCAACATCTTAAGAAAAATATCTCTACGCCTGTGGTCCCTTACGAGACCGTGATTGAAAACGGACCTCAAGGATTTTCGTTCGCTGACTGATGTGTAAAGTGATACCGAACCTTTCGAATGTCCCCGCTTGCATGTGTTTTGGTCCCTCCCCGCTCACCACTCCACCTCCCTCAAGGGATGGCAGCGTTTTTCCGAATGCTTCAAGACGAAATCAAGAATTCTCCCTCGCCAATGATTAATTACCGGTCTTGTCAATGACTGCCAGTTCTAGGTGAAGGTTGCCATGGTTGGCGAGGTATCGCTGCTGCATACCAAATTCTTTTTGTCTTCTGCCTGTCCAAATGCCTGAGAAGGTACGTTTTTTTCGGTAATGAAGTGAAAGCAAAAGGGCAAAGGAAGATGGACGTGACGGTATGGAAAAGGGATTCTTTTCCCTAACATCCTTATGTTGCATCCGACAGTTAATAAAGCTGTGAGAAAATAGCTAGTATTCTGCAGAAAAAAACCGCCAAAACAATAATAAAAATGGAATTCCCCAACTTTATTTACTTTAATTGTTTATAATGTATTGTTGGAAAATATTTCAAGTTTGTTTCGATGTAAAATAATTGTTACATTATACTTTTTCATTTAAAAAAAAAAAAAAAATAGATACCAAAAATGTTTGTTCATCCGTGAAAATAAATACTTTTGTTTTATATAATTAAGTGTTATTAACTCATTTCATTGTCTTTCTGGAACAAAATAATGCTACCTCCTATTATGTTGTGTTTACATCCTTTATTTTATTAGCTGTTACTACTTAGATGAACTCGTAAATGTTTATTTTACTTCATTTTACGACGTGTTAAATTTTAAGAGAAAGAAAACAAACTTTAACTTCTTTCATTGTTCTAATTTCAGGTATTATTTTTCGATTTACGAATTTATTTATTTTTCCGTGTTTGCTTTATTTTTATTTCACCAATTTCTTTTAAATTTCTGATTTTTTATTTCTTTTTGTTTGCTTGTTTTGTTGTATAACACGTATTATTTTTAGATACCCGGATTTATATTTGTGTATTTTTTGATAGCATTATTTACAGATTTCTGAATTTATTTGTTTACTTCTTTGAGTTCGATATAAATATGTATTTTTCTAGGAGAGTATATTTTTTCATTATATTTTTCTGAAAAGGAAAAAAATCTGCGCAAATACTAACTAAACACCATTTATTTATTCCTTAACTTGCCGAACTTTATCATTATTATATCTTTGCAAATGAATAAATTAACCATGCAGTTATTAAACCGTAAACTTAATGCATTTTAGAGTGTATTTTAATAATATATTTACATCCAAAATTATTTTTAATAAAGTTTTATTTTTCGTTGCTATGAAGGGGAAAATATAAATACACAAATTTTAATTTATTTTGTTAAGTATAATAATTTCGATTTACATTTTCGATTTTTCAAAAATTATTTTTCCTTGTTTTTAGTATTTATTTAATTTTGTTGAAATTTTTCCTGAAAAATTCTATAAAATTTGATGTTAAATAATAAACGAATTCAACATAAATTAAAATTTAAATTTGCTGTAGCTGAAAAAATATTTTTTTTTTCGTTTTATTTTCAGATAATACACACACAATTCTTGCAAAGATTTTCATCTTTTGAGTTTTAGCTACAATAAATATCCATTCATAAATACATTTCAATAACTTATGGATACGAAGTGAGAATTGTACCCATATACTGTTGAAGTGTATTGAATACGAACCCTTTATTAATTAGGCCCTTTTAAGGGAAGTTGTCCACTTAGACAATAAAAATTATTTACATTGAAAGTTGTCTACGTAGAAACATTTGTTTTAAATGACATGATTAAAAGTGCTTAGCAAAATCCAATTTATGTAGAGAAAAGAGTCATTTGTTTTGTTGATGAATTATAATGACTTTTATTAACCCTTTTGTTTATAAGATGGAAAGAAAAATTCCAATTTTTTTTTTTTTAACTCTTTTGCAGTTTGAACATTTTATTTCATATATTTTATTAAAGTTATTTCCCATTTTTAAATTACAAGCAGATAACAGTGTAAATTTAAATATCAGAGTTTATCTTTTTAAATAAACAATTATTCACTTATTCCATAGAATAAGTACAGAAATTCTTACAGTTATTGCAAATAACAATCATGTGAAATAATTCTTTGTTTACTGGAGTAAACACACATTACGGTTACATATTTTTAGTTTCTGAACTAAAAATCGATAAGTATTTCTCTTTGCTATGTAGAATTACTTAACAAAATGCAATTAGTGAACCATATGCTCTTAATGAAATTAAATTAGAAACGATATATGCTTATTGCAATTAGTATATTAATTGAAAAATGAGAACCCTTTTCATTAGGAATTCAAATTATCGTTTGGTTTCTAAATTTTATAAGATGAGGAAAATATTTAAGTGGAGTACATTACATTTAGAAGTTTACTTTTATAAAATAATCGTTTGGTTTTAAGTTTCTTGGAGCATTTTCAAGGGGAACTATTATCTATTGAACTTTCTTCGGGAGTGACTAGAGTTGTAAATAATCGGATTTCTGTTTATAGGTTTGGGGGGGGGGTTCGAATGAAAGCAGAATTTCAAATTGGAATTCATTGTTTCAATTGATTAAATTCTTTTCACATTTCTAATTGAAAATGTGCTTATTTTGTAATTATCTGCAAGGTTATCTTGAAATTCTTCATTTAAGTATTCTGCTTAAAATAATTTATTTCATGGCTTTTTTTTTTTTTTTTAACCATGAAGTAGTTGTTTTTTTCGTTATATTTGAGATCATGTGTATGTCACTTTATTTTACTTATAATTGGTCTTTGAGTTCAACAAATAATCGTTTTCACCAATAATGTTGACTATACAATTTTGACCACCCATCAAAAACAAGTCAATTTGTCAGTGGGATGAGCTCTTCAGTGAGCAGTTGGAAAGAAAATGTTGGCCAATATCTTAGTGGGATTGGTTATTTTATATATCACTGGAGATTTGTCTCTCTTGATACTGCTATTAAACAATAAATACTTATGAATCATTAAGTGAAGATAAATTTATTTCATGTAGCATGTAAAGCACATTAAATATTAATGTTTGATTGTTTATGCAAGCGATAAATAAATCATAACATCCACTTTATGGTTAGTTTAAATCAGCAAGGACAATTTAAATGTTTTTTTTTTTTATGAATTTGAACCTAAAAAAATATTTTTTTCACTTTTTAAACAAAATATTTGCAATATATTTACGATTTCCAGCTTGTTGTTTATAAACTAATGCCTTGTATAAAAAATAATTACTTATTTTTAATTCTTACAGTGTTCGCGTTGTTTACAAATCTTTGGGAAAAAGGATAAATCAATCCTGTGAAATAATATGTTTAAATCCTATTATTAGAGTAATATAAATCACCCATTAGATGAAATTTTACAATTTATATTTTTCAATAAAGTTTAATGAGGTTAAATCGAGTTGTCAGTTCTTGGTATTAATGTTCTGGCCTTCTTTTAAAAAAATGATAGGTTCGAATCTCACCTTCGTTCTAAGTCCAGCGTAAGCGATGAAACCCTGTGGAATCAGCCCTCGTTTGCGAAGAAATGACTTCTACATGCAAGCAATTACGATAGATATTATTTTTTTTATAAATTATTTATATATAAGTCTAGCATTATCCAAAAATACATAAAATTATATTTCTATTGCAATTGTTACTTAATCCCAGTTTGGTAGAATGCAATTGTGTTTTACTTCCTGAGCTTGAAATTCGGCATAATATTCAACTAATAATGATTTCCTTGGAAAGCTTTCTAACCCGATTATTATTAGCATAATTTTATAGAACAAACTTATACTTATATTCTACATTAGGTTTCTTTTTAATATTATTTTATTTATTTATTATTACCTTTTTTGCGATCATTACGTACATAAAACCAATTCTTTCTTCTATTCTTGGATCATCAATAAAGCCGCGGGCTAATTCGTTCGAGTTTCAAACAACACTCTTATTGTTTCTGCTCGTTTCCTACAAACTCATTCGGTTCTTTATTTCCGCTAATCTGAAGGATTCGTGTTGCCATTGTTTTTTTTTTATTTTTTTATTTCTATTTCCCGATTGAAATAAGTGAGATTGACCTGGTAAATAATATATGATCTCGTTTCGGCACCATCTCCACTCGAAAGCATGCGTTGCCATTTTATAAATAAAATTTTATAATGTTTACTACTTCTAGAGAAATAAAATTGATCATTTTTCTGCAAATGTGAGAAATCTTTTGAAATTTTATGGATTTTAATTTATCAGTTACTAGATTATCCTGACACAGTTGATTTTAACCCTTTGATCGTATTCGACGTATCAGAACGTCATGCATTAATTTGACCAAAATAGCACATGACGTTCTGATACGTCATTAAAAATGAGACAATATTTAACATGTTCATTCGTGTTTATTTCAAAATAATTTGTATCCACCATATTCTTCAAAATTTTTAATAAAATCTGCTTTTTATTATAACATGAATTTGCTTGTTCCTAAATTTTTCTTTTTTGCAGTACTAAAAATTTAAATACCAATATCATACAAATATTAATATATCATGAAATAAATGAATTCTTGCATAAAGTATGCTATTCTTAAAAATTACTGTATACCCCAAACAATTAAATGTGCTCCAAATGCAAAAAAATATTCAAATAAATGTGTACATAAAGGGTTAATCAACACTCGTGCCATCAATTTTTAATTTGAACAATCCCTCTGTCAAATGTTTTTAATTTGTTTACATATTCTAATTTCCTTATCAGAAAAAGATTTTTTCCTAATAAATAATTTACTATAATCAAAAATTTTACTTTGATTTTGTTTTACTATTGTATAAACAAAAATAAAAGATTAATTTTTTTTTTGCTTTAAATGTTTATAATGTTTTTGCTTATTTATTTCTGAGCGTTTGTAAAATTTAATAATTACTCATTTAAAAACTTATTTTATATACCTTGTTGTTTATATTATCTGACTTTATTTTTTAATTAATATCTCACTACTGAATACACATATCAAATAATTGAAAATCAGAGGTCTATTAGATTAAATTCGAAAGAACTGAAAATACCTAGCTTAAATCACAAAATTTTTAATAATTTAGATTCCTTTGTACATTTATAGAAATAAACAATTAAGCTAAATTTTATTTTTAAACTTCCGAATAAAATTTAAAGTTTCGATCAAATTGAATAACTGTAGTTTCGATTTTCAAACGATCTTAAATACTTTTTGCAATTTTTTGAACGAGATTCTGAAATTTGTGGTTAGAAAACGATTTATTTTTTTAATCTCAGAAAAAAAAAAAAAAACAGAATTATTCTAGCTCTTTGTCCTATTGATTTTTTAGTTTAAAAGAACGCAACAAACCGCTCTCGCCATTTTCAGATTTTTTTCTTTTATAATTTCTAGTCACGCCATATAAAGAATTTTCGAAAATCGGATTTTAAAACCTGTTATTTTGAGGGAATTATCAAACTATTCCTTTCTCTTTCGATTTAAATTCTCTTGTCGAAATTGGTTAAGAGTAAATATATAGGTTTAGTTATTTACCAACATTTTTTTCTTTCGTTTATGTTTACAGATTATTTTATTTATTTATTTATTATTTTTTTTCGAATTCGAATGTTTACGAACTTCTCTTTGCAATTACGATTATTATTGTCCTGATGGATTATGATCAAATTCAACAATGGCGTGATTTTTAGAATTTATGAAAGATCGGTTGCATGGAAACAGTAATAATTTCACATTAACCGAAAAAGGATGAATAATACGTTGCGCGGTGGCATCACTACATATTTTCGTTTGGAAAATCCTAGCTATAAACCACATGGCTCACAAGAGTTGAGGAGTACGTCCGCTGCTTCTATCATTAACTCCTTTTCCTTTTATGTTCTTTTTTCCTTTTTGTTTACCCATCAGCTTATTTATTATTTTGATTACCTGTTTCTGCATTTATGGAAGTTGTTGTTTTATTTTTCGCTTTGTTCTTTCCAGGGAAGGTGCCTCGTCGTCTTTGGCGGAGGAACATATTCACTACTAGAGAAATGATTTTTGTGATATTATTATCTTTGTTTTCGGCGGCAGCGACGAAAAGCAAGGGAGGTAAGTTCATGCATGAGTTTCTACTTATGTTTTCTGCTTTTTTATTTATTTATTTATTGACAAATTGCATTTCCAATCTTCACATTTGTCTGACAAGCCGACAGGCTAGGGGCATAAGCTTTATTTTTCTCTCTATGAAATGATGTCACAGATAAGTTTATTCAAACTGCAGATATTGCTTATATTTGAATTAATGAATGATTCTTACATTAGCTATTCATTGTCGTTTTTATCAAATTACATCAATAATTTGCTGACATCACAATTCTTCTTTATCTTATATGCATCTTTTTTAATGTATACACCCCATTCACCCAAAAATTCTATAAGAAATTTTATTAGCTTTATATTCACAAATTTGTCAAACAAGACAGCGCGTATTCTTAATTCGAATCTCATTGTTAACCGAATGAAGAGTCGCATTATAATGAGTACACAGATAACAGTGCTACATCAATTTTTTTTTGTTCAACATTAGCTGGTATCGAATGTAGAACCTTTTATTCGGAAGAGCGCAATCCTACCATTGAGTCATTGGGGATGAAAAATTAGAATCAGCTAACTGTAACCAAGGGCCTTCATTTATAATTGAAAATTTAAATGGTTGAGGGTATGAGCTACTGTTGTTGTATTTTTCGCGTGGCAGCTAGGCTAGCAAATAGGGGTGCACTGCTCCACTTTTTCCAACTGAATCGTATTTGGTGTGGAGTCCGACTTCTTCAGTTCACACCACCGCAAACCCGTTTATAGGGCGGGCGACATTCATCCATCATCTCAGAAGAAGAAAGGACAAAGATACACACACACTCAGAGAGAGAGAAAGGAAACGTCAGGCCCAAACCGGGATTCGAACCCGGGACCAACAACCCAGGAGTCTGGAACACTAACCACTCAGCCATTGGCCGGCAGTATGAGCTACTGAAAATAGTAAATTGCAATTTTGCCTAATTTCTCGCCTTTCTTTGCGCAAATACTTTACTAGGTATATGGGAGTTTTCGTGGTTTTCTCCTAATGAGACACACAAATTCAGCCAAGATTGAAGGGATATTGCATAAAGTGATTTTCTGTTGATATTACAAGAGATAGAAAATATCGTTATTAATTCTCTATCTATACTATTTTTAACTAATTATTAAAATCATAAATTCAAGAAACATGATTTAATTGGAAAGCACCGGAAAACGAAATTTAGGACAAATTTCATGTATTCATGTACCTAAAATTATTCAACAGTATAATTTGTTATAATATAAAATGTTATACAGTATATTACAATATGAAATGAAAAAGTGTAAGTTATAAAAACATGTCTTTAAATTCATTTGCGTTAAAAACTTCAAATTATTTCTGTTATAAAAAAATTTCAAAGCTTACTATAACCTTTATGGGGGAAAAAATGTTGAAAGTTTTTATTTTTAAAAAAGTAAATACATTTAGAATCTTTACTACATAAATTAGAAGTTGGAATAAAAATGTACCCCATTTTAAATCCATAATTACAGTGTTTTCTTTTGATGTTTTCCTATGAAATATTAAAAACACCAAGAATTTTTATCATTACCATGTAAAATATTCATGTAGAAAAATCATTAATTACTATCCTCTAAATTAATCATTCCCCAAAATTAAAAATCACAAATGCTTTTTTTTTTTATTTTTAAAACCAAACTGAAATAAAAACGTAAAATTCTGACGTAAGTTTTACAGAGAAAAATGGCGGAGCAGTTCCTCCGAAATTATTATCGACTGCAGATGAAAAATGAAAAAGAAAAAAAAAAAAGTTCTATTCCTTTTTCTTTGCGTTTGAGTTTCTCTCTCTTTTTTTATTGTTTTAAGGAAGAGACGAAAAAATACATTTATATTCGTCTTAAATATGTACAAGAAAAAAAAAAAAATGGCAAAGTTACATTTTTATTCGTGTTTCTGAAAATACTCAGTAACAGTTAATGTTTATTTGACAAATTACATATGTTCTTAATTTTTAATGTTTGAAAAAAAAGACAGTTAATGACTTTTAGATAATAGCCATCCAAATTAATCAAGTTAGAAGTTCTTATATAAAAGAGCTGTATTTCCTATTATATATACGTAGCACAGATTTTAATTGGAATATCATATAATTGATTGCTCTATAATATAT
>JAPDSC010101876.1:0-16496 GCA_026290005.1 Latrodectus geometricus | reverse complement strand
TGACATTCTTCAACGCTACGTGGGAACTCTCCTAAATGGTCTTCCTGGGACAATTTTCCTCCATAATAATGCTAGTCCGCATACTGCTCGAATTGCTCACAACTTCCTACGTAATGTTTAAACTCATATATGGCCAGCCGGCTCCACAGGCGTGTCACCTACAGAGCATGATTGAGAGCAGCAAAATAGCAGATTCCGCCATGTTACTCTGTACATGATTTGGAGGTGGATGTTCAAGATTTATGCGCACATCTGTCTCAGGCCATTCATCTCATTAATGTTTATGTATTTTTCTACTTATTTAATTATTGTTCATAAACTTAAGGTGAATAAAGGAAGTTTGCAATTCTGAAAAGATATTACTCTTTTCCTGCCAATATTTTAATTACAATTCAGTAATTTTTGAAAAATATTACTGTACTGTAATATTTTTCTAAATAATATTGTTTTGGGAAATTTAATTCATCCATAATGTTTTAGCAAAGGATACATTTGTGGAAAAATATAAAATATAATTAACAAATAACACACATTCTGAAGATATTTTACACGTACATGAAAACAATTGTTTTTGAAAATCTATTCCGTCTTTGGTTTGAAATTATTAATATTTATGAACGTTTTTTAAAAAGCATGTTAAAACCTGACTTAAGGTTACTTTGTGAGCTTACATAAAATTAGATATATGTATATCACTTGAGTCGGAATTAATTACATAGATTTTCTTTCAGGCAAATATTCTATGTAATTAATTCAATAGAGAGTTAATATGAATTTTTTCATAAATTGAAATGATTATATTTATTTCTAAATATTATAATGTAATTATTTTCAGTTAAATGCAAATTATATTAAAATATATTTATATTTGAAGTATTTTTTTATAATCAGTGCTTAAGTTTTTTAATCTATAAAATAGTTAATAAATTTATTAAAATTAAAAACTCTACTAAAAATATAAAGAGTTAAAAATAATGAATATTTTTTTAACGTTTACAAATTAATTGTATTATATTCGTCGAATAAAACCAAATTTGAAAATTATTATATTTAAAACAAATTTAGAGAATTTAGACTAGATGATTAAAGAAGGCTTTTTAGAAGACATAAATAAAGTTTTATCAAAGTAAAACTTTCCCTTTTTCTCCACGACGTGGACGTTAAGTTAAACACATGATATTCATGTATTATTCATATAATCTCGATTAAATCAATATTTTATTCTTTTAGCATTAAAAAAACAAACAAAAAATCCAATTTATGCACCAAGGATTGGAAGATTGTGACGAGGTGGTATGTTGAGTAAATCATTGAATATGTAATAAGTTGGAGACATTTCGTAAATTAAAGCATTGATTAATAGTAAAGTGGGTGTACTCTTCAAATTTTATTTCCATATAAATTTAAAACAAGTATATCAATTGTGTAAAATAATTATTACTGAAATACATATGTAATACTAGGTTGGGCGAATGTAATAGCAATAATGTGTATGTATCCTAAAAGAAAATAATATTGTAACAAAATAGAGTGAAAATTGAGAAAAATGGCCCATGTTTAATCTTTATTGCAATACATTTCATTCATAGAGTTTTTGTTTTGTAAGAAGAAAATATATATATATATATATTTCATTGATTATATTTACCTTAGTTTATATACACTAATATTAACACACTGAATCTTCTTATTTATATACATTTTAGCATATACTATTTTATGATAACATAACAATATTTAATCAAATTTATCACCAGAAAAATCATGAAAGAAATCGTAAGTCGTTCGAGATCTTGCTGAATAAAAATGCTTTCCATTAAAATTTAGTAAATTAAGAGATAAAAAATGCCAGCAAGTAATACGTATTTTAATATTAAGCTATCCATAAATATTTATCAGGAAATATTAATAAAAATATTTGAAAAAATGTATCAGTATATTTTAAACAATTTACACTACTGCATTTTTTTAAATAATTATAATAATCTTTTGCTTAGATACATTTATCGAATTTTGTATAAATCTAATAAAAAATGGGCTTTAACAAAAATGGACATGATTTTAATTGTTAGTTCAATTGTGAAACATTGGAAAAAAATTGTAATTTGTGTTTATAAAAAACAATAAATTAAAGAAGGAGGCTATTTCAAATAAGAAACACTTTTTCTCCTAATGTACTTTGCAAAAGGAAATTATCCAACATTAAAAATAAAATAAAATAAAATGTAACGCATATGAGTTGAATATCCGTTTGTAAATATTTCACTAAATATTGTATATTTTCGTCTAAATTTTAATATAAATAATTAATAACAGAAAAAATGTTAAGTTATTATGTTACCAGAATTTTAATAGTTCTAAACATATTTTATACGTATTTTCCATTTAACATTATTTAATGTTTTAACACAGAACTCATACTTTTGATCTTTTACAATCATTACAATAGAATATTAACATATAGCTTGTAAAAAATCTTAGTTGTAATTGCATAAAAATTATGCACATATTCATTAATATATTTGCTTTAAACAAAGCATTTAACCCAACTTATGCAGGACATTATAACTAGCGAATTTATGTCAAACTGATTCAGCCTTCTATTGCTAAATTTTTATCAAGATTTTACACTCAAATATTAGTTAGAATTGCATAATACTTTTAATATGATATATAATTGTTGTTTTTTATTATTATTTTTGAACATTTTCTAAAAATATTATTAAAAAATAATTAATTATATACGCTTTATTAGGGATTATTTTATAATTAATTTCATAAACTATGATATCAATTAATTGCTTATAAGAACAAATATAAATTTTTAAATCCAATTTGATTATTTTTTAATGAAATGCGATAAAAAATATTAATTACAAAAGAAGTTTATTTTTTAAAATATATATGAAACCAATAATGAGTTTTAAAGTATTATTTATCATTGAATTAAAATTAAATGAAAATGCCAGTTTTAAAAATCATGTTACCTTATGGGTATTATCCGCAGAAATCATAATTTTTCCTTATTTTAAATGTGGAGAAATTATGAATATTTTGCAAAATAATCTTTTTTTATACAAGCTCAATTATAAATGTAAAATAATATTAAATTAAATGTATATAATGCATTCTAATTATCACCTTTCCCGAAACTATCAAATGATACTGAACTGATTAATTATTTAATTGATTTCCAGTGGTGTTAGTAACATAAAATATTCAATACAATTAAAGACATGCAAAATGTTCTTTGATTAATACATATAATTTCATTTATTCTAGTAAGATTGTAATAATATTGATAGGAAATAATATTTAAGATATAATCGTAAATAAGGTATAATTAAATTTACGAATGCAGTATAAAGTAAAAAAAATTAGTTTAAAAAAGTTAGGAATTTATTTATAATTTTCAAATGCCATGAAAACTTGTAAAAAATAGAAAATCGATTTACCATTAATGTATTCCTGTTAATTTTAAGAAAATAACTTACTATAATTTTAAAATTGATTTTCAAGGAAATATTTGAAAACAATTAATAAAACTATTTTCATTTTTTTCCTATGCTTTAATATAAATTCATTTTATACATATTTATCAAGAGTGGAAGAACTGAACTTTTTCTTACTGTACATTATATATTTATTTTCCTTGAAAAAGATTTTATCCAAAACGGAAAGAAAATTTCAACAAGGATTTTGAAATTCAGATGTAAGCCTTCTGTTACTTGGTTTCTAAATAGAATATATTTGAATTTAATGCTTCAGGCAAACTTTCCATCCAAGTTTGAAAAAGAAGAGCATTATTTTATTCCTACTTTCGCATTTCGAATTTTAGATATTTCCTAGACTTTTGATTTTTTTTATAGAATATTTCATAATAAGGTGAATTTTTAGGTCAAACTTTACGATTGTGTTTGATCAGTGGAAAATACGCTATGGAATTCAGTAACTTGTTAGCAGTATATTGGAATAGAAATTGAAAGAGAAAGAAACATTTCTCTTTAAGCAAAAAATTATTTTATAATTTTGAGTTTATTAAAACCAATGAATTCGCAAAATTTAGAAATTTCAGTATTTATATATATATTTGAAATTAAAATATATTAAGAATAATGTGTTATTTATATTTTGATACAATGTTATAAGAAACAATTTTAAATATAAATGTAATTTTGTTACTTTTATTTTAAAATTTGTTTTGATAAATTGAAGTACTATTAAATAAAATATATAATTTTTCTTTAAAAGCAAAACAGAATAATGTGTAAATATATTCTTATGAACATTCTCCAAGCTTATTGCTCATCTAAAAATTGAAAATATAACACAAAACTCAAAAAAAAAAAAACAATATGAAATTACATTATTTAATAATAACGATTATTTAAAAATGTTACTCTTTTCAAGTTCCTTATATACTTTCTTATTGTGTATTTTAAAAAAAAATAATGCTTTAGAAGAGAAGGAAATCATTACTTTGGATTTTTAATATTATTGTAATATGAAATAAAAATAGAAAATATTGTTAAATTAAGTATGGAACAACGTTTGCTTTCATTGTATACAAGGTACTCATAAATGTGTGGTTCGAATAACAGAGTATTTTCATTTCTAGGTGTTTTGTAGATTTTACCTTATCGAGAACATTAAAAGCAAAAACGCTTAAAATTCAAGCATTGTACCCGGCGAAGTTTTAATCTACATACCTGTACAAAGAAATAAATATTTAGTTGGCTTGTGTAATTTAAGTAATATTCACTGAAATATACAGATATCAGAAATCTACAAATAAAGAATTTAATAACGATTTATTTTAAGAATTGAATAAATGCAGCATAAAATATCAAATATGTACCAATGATAAATTTACAGAATTCGCGAAATATATGTGTGATATATATGTTTTAGACAAATATAATGTCTGAGCAAACGGAAGTTACCCTGGAGTTGTGATCATAAATTTCATCATTTGTTTTTTATGAGTGATATATATATATATAGCAGTTAATCTCATTATTTAGGAACAAACCAGTGGTGTCATTACAATAAATTTATTGCTAGTTATTTAAGCCTATAGTGTCAGAGTTAGATCAATTCTTACTAATTTGTGATGTTACATTGTTTTTAAATTGCCTTGCTTATTTAGTTTGATATTTTGAGTATTTGAAATCTTTGATTGCCCTGTTACATATATTTTCATAGATTACAATAAACTATCCAGCTTTATCATCGAAAAAATATGTAAAAGTCCTTAAGAATTTTAAACAATTTGGATCTATATATTTTTATGTTGATAGTTATAGTAAAATTTACATTACATTATTTAATCGAAGGTATTTAAAATAGACCACAAAAATAAACTTAATTTAAAAACTTTTTTAAATATTTGATAATTTATAACAAACTTCGAATTTTGCAAATATGCAAAAACCATTAACTTATAAATGCCAATAAGATTTATAAAATTTGTATCATGATAATATAAAGATCATATATGTGAAATAATCTAAAATACTATATTTGAATCACTTTTCAGGAAATATATATATTAATATAATCTTGTTACCATTTTCTTGTTTTTTCAGTGATTCAAAGAATTTTTAATGCTTACTACTATACATGATACAGTAACAGCTTATTACTGTATTTGTAACCAAAGTAGAAGTAGTAAGAATTTTGTTTAAAGTCAAACCCTTATATTAAATATAAACTATTACCGAATATCAATATGAAACGTTATTGTAAAATAAATGTTTTCGAAACATGAAATTTACAAAGTTTCTTTATTTAATTCTCATACATATATTAAGCACGAAATTCACAAAATTAAAAGCATTGTTAATTTCTCCTGCAAAACTAAACATGGATGGGGGAATGGAGTTTTTATAAATTAAACTCAAAATGATTCGTTGTTTAATACAGTCTGAAACTAGATTTATTTGTAATCAAATTATTATTTAATTGTAATAAATTACAATATAAATTTATTACAATTACTACAATTTATACAACATTTCATAAATGAAATCAATAATATCTTATGGAATCTTAAATAAGTATCTATAAAGTTTTTCATTTAATTTTGTATTTGATAAAATAATTCCTACGAATTAACATAAATTTGAAATAGCTAAATAAACTTAATAATTGATTTTATTTATAATTATAATAAATTTACAAGACAACCAATAAATTATTAAGTTAAACTGAAAACCTTTCATATATATTGTGGATGTTTATTTGTAATAATGTGCTTAAATATTTTTGTACGAAATTCTTTTCAAAAGAATTTGCTATTCTGTTTTTATTCAATATGCCCTTTAGAAGTAAGAACTAAAGCAATTTGTGAAAGCAAGATTTTCTCTACA
Organism: Latrodectus geometricus; assembly: GCA_026290005.1. Classification (NCBI taxonomy): domain Eukaryota; kingdom Metazoa; phylum Arthropoda; class Arachnida; order Araneae; family Theridiidae; genus Latrodectus; species Latrodectus geometricus. The sequence goes on along the minus strand of JAPDSC010101876.1, from coordinate 10,125 downwards.
AAAGCATCTATATTACTTTTCAGTTCTATTGCTTGCAGAATTTCAAATTACTTCTCCAGAAAGACAGTTTAAAGCAAACAGCTACATCTCCTTTTATGAAATGGCCACTTTTCCGTATAGCGTGGGTTAATAATTCAAAGAATGAAAGTAGAGAAACGACTAAAAGAGCTTAGCAAATAACAGCGATTCAAAATGAAGCGTTTCCAAAAAGTTTTAACATTTCTTCAAAGATCGATTCTTTTCGCCATTTAGCGGTTATGAAAGAAGACGAAGATTCTCCATAAAATATATTCCAATCTTAAAAATAGGATTTCTTTGAGTAGTGATATCAAGCTGAAAAATATCGCTTTGTGATTTTGTCTTTTCAGGTTAAAATGTTTATTTTATATTATACGGTAGAAATTATGTGCGCATATGCTATATCATAATTTTCCATTTTCATATCTTATCATAATATCTATTATCTTCTAATTTCTCATTAATACCATTATCATAATTTCAAAAGAATAGTTAAAAATATAAAATATTTTAATCTTTTTGAAAATAATTTTGTTAATCTAAATTTGCATATCAAACTTCTTTTTAGAAAATCTTATACTTATGTTTAAAATGAATGAATAGTTGCTTTTACATATAAGATTTGATTAAATGCCTAAGCATTAGAGTAAATTGTTAAAAATTTAATATTTTACTAATAAAATATTTATTTAATTGTTGTAACTATAAGTAAATAATAATATATATTTTTCAATGAAGAAATATGTATAATTGTTTTTGAGAAAATTTATAATCTGTGAGTAAATGTTCTCTAGTGCATTATATTTTACCAACCAATTGAACAAAAAAATTAATACACATGGAATTTGTTTCTTGTAATTTACTCAAACAATAAGTTTACTGAATACTTAATCTCAGTTTTAGAAACTTATGTTGAGAGATATATGTAGCAATCGTACAGTAAAAATAAATATTTATAGTAATTGTTCAGCTACATATTCTTACAAATATATATAGCTTTCAAATTACATATAGTCAAGAATATATTGAAAATCACTTTTTTAAAATGTAGTCACAAATGTGTATAGATGCATGTTAAAATAAAATTAAAGTTGAATATTATTTATTACAACACACACATAATATACACACACATACATCTTTATTCGATAATATAAAAATATTTCAGTATATGTATGTGTAATGTTAATGATCTAAAATATTTAATAGCAAAACAAGAATATAAATTAATGAAATCGAGAAAGATCAATAATAATTTTCACTATTAGATTTTTTTATTAAATATAATGACTACAGTTTACAGATATTAGAAATATGGATAAGCTTATACAAATACATTCAACAAATGCTTCCCTATAACTATTTAAGACACTTAGTGTTTTCTTACTGAGTTTAATATAGTATTGTTTAAAGAAGTTAATGATAATTAGTAAATTTAGAATACTTCTATTTAAATATTCATAAAAGTAAACAGAAAATCTTAAATGAGAAGGTCTTTCTCTCTTGATACATTTTATTATCCACTTAAAGTAATAATTTCCTTGTGCTCAATATTTCTTTCAGTTGTTAAAAATAATTACAATATACACAATGAATGCAAGAAAATACTATATTACTACGATATTAATTTGAAAACCTCATTGAAACTTTTATCGCAATTTCTTGATTTGCAAAAAAACAAAGAAGATCTTAAATAAGTAATTTTAAGATATTTCCTTACTCAAATATTTGGATAATTAAGCTGTTTCCTTTTGTTAGATTTTTTTTCACCTAATACATATTATAATGCATTTGAATTAATGATTATAATATGTATTAAGTTGTATTCACTTATGGACGTTTTTAAATTTATCCTTAAAGGAAAGAACTACAATTTTATAGTATCAATTTTTTAATTTTCACAGGAAACTTTATCATAGATTGATTATTTGAAAATGATTAACAATATTTTTATGGGCCAAATGTCTTTTGAAATTTTTCAAAGGAAATGAATTTTAACATATTTTTATTTTAGAATAATTTATAATTGTTTTTAAGAAGTAATTTTTACTTTTTATTTTATATATTTTTCAAATCTTTTATTCTATATTTTTTTCTGGAAAAATATTATATTATTAGAAATGCACTGAATATAAATATTCATCATACACATCATTATACTCAGCTTGATATTTTTTAAAAATTCATGTTTGTAGTCTATTTTTTCACAGAACAAGTAAAAAATACAATACATAATTAACATTTTACTTAAAGCATTTTAATATATTATTAATAAATATTTGTGTATTTTGATATCAGTGGAACACACACACATGTTTTGTGATGTATTTCTGTAACATGTATAACCTTTATTATAAGAATATATATTTATATTTTTCACAAATTTATTTCAAATTATCAATACTTTTAACTTTTTTCTTTGAATCATAGTGTTGGTATATTTAGTAATATGATGATCATAGAATGCCATTTCAATACGTTACTACCAAAATTATATACTACATATCCTTAAATTTTAGTTAAAAACATTAATTTTATACTCTCAAACATGTTTTGAGTTCAGAGTGTTTTCTTAATTTTACACATACTTACATTTTACACTTTCTAATACACATATATTATATACTTTCTACACATGCACCCTGTCTTTATTCTACATATAGGTTCAATTGTGTAAGTCTTTAGTATATTACTTAATTACGTTTTCAGCATATTATCTTACATAATACATGATGAAATATTAAATGATATTTTTTAGAATAATTACCTTCAAAAATATTTAAAATAATAGGTGTCGTGTGTAGAAAATGCAAAATTGTTTTTTTCCAGAAAATTTCTTATTAATTGATAAGCCTTAATGATTGATAAGCCTTAATAAAAGAAAATACATGAATTTTCCTTCGAAAAATTTGTCATATATAATGTTACAAAAGCCTTTTATAATAAGCTAAAAATATCATCTCAATAGTTAAGTTTTTAGAATTATTTTATTTCATACTAAGACGTTCACAATTTATAAATGTTTGTTATTATTTTTTCCTTTGCAATATATTAATATCGAATTAACCATAATGTTATTTTAATATGCATCTATAATTAGTTTATGTAAGACTGAAATAAATGGAAAATTTCGTTATGTGAGTCAACAGTAATTTTTAACGTAAAAATAAGAGTTCATAGTTAATGAATCATCTGAAACTGACTAGATTACTTGAGAATTTTTTACCCTGTTCTGTTTCGTTAGAGCATTTATAAAAGAGAAACATTTTTAATTAAAATTAGTTTTGGAGAGAATTTAAGTTCAGATTGATTAAAGAGCTTTGTTTTAATAAAATTACTGATTTTCAGGAGAATAAAAAAAAAGGTATTAGTTTTACAAATTAATTCAGAAATAATTATTATTTTCTAATATTTTAAATGAGCAAATCAAAACTTTCAACTAAATCGATAAATTTAAGCAATTTTAATGATCAAGTATTCTTGATTAAAGCTTTATTGCTGTTTTACTTTAAATGCTGTGTAAATAAAAATTAATTTCATATCTATTTAATTTTACACCTCAAGTTCATCATATTTTTTTAAATAATTCTAATTCAATAAAGTTTTTATTGAAAACATTTTCTGCTTTACTTTCAAAGAAATATAGAAAAGATAGTATTTAAAATGATCCACTAAATTATTCTAAAATAACTTTTATAAATAAATCATGTAATTAATCTTAAAGTTTAATGAATTTAATTAAAGGACACAGGTATAATAAAAAAGTTTAGAAACAAGTTCATAAATCATTACCTGTAGGGTACATTTTATTGTTAAAATACTTGGAATAATAAATAAAATTGAAAATCTTAATCTGAGAAAGTAATTTCACAAAAATACAGATACGAAAAGAAAAACTAATTTGTGGAAAACCAAAATTAATTCCTAATTTCATTTCAAAATTTTCTTTTCTCTTACAGTATTACTTTAAATCATTTATTTTGATTCGTGGTTTTTTCTAGTAAAAGGAAATCATCAATTAAATTTTATTTATATGCCATTAAAATATTTATTTATATTTTTCATTCAAAAACATTTATATTTATATAATACTTTGTTCAATGGGGAATATATCAAATTGTAATAACATATTCTGTCTCAAGTAAAAAGATGCTTTAAGTGCTAATAGAAAATATAAACAATCTGAGGAATTATTAATTCTATTAAATTATAAATAATTAAACTATAATTTAATTATTTATTTAATTATTTAAAATTTGTTAAAATATAAATAATTAAATAAATAATAAATAATTAAAATTTAATTATTTATTTATTAATAAATAATTTTGATTTAAACGTAGAAAAATGTAAGACTTCAAAGCAAAGAATTGTTACAACTAATTATTTTTAATTTTTATGAAACATTTTACAGCCATTATTCTTTGTTCTTTAAATTGAAACAATATTGCTTTATAAAAATATAAATTCAGATGTTTTGATTTAATACAATTATGAAATTTGTGCTCTCTTCCTAAGTTAGTATTGTACTTATATTAATGTATAGTAATTTATGTGCAAAATTTAGAAATGATTTAAAATTAATAAAATCGTATTATTTTATTTGAAATATTTGAAAAAATTTGTAGATAAATAAGGCATAACTTAATCATTTTAAAACTTAATTAGATGTTATACAACTATATTCATGTAATAAATTAAAAAAAACGTATTTTTTTATTTTTAGATCATAACAATTTGATTTAATTTACTTTACAGTATATTGAGGTAAGGAAATATTTTAACCCTTAGAGAATATAAATATATGTGTACATATATTAAGGGAATGTAAATATTTTCCATCTTTTAATTTAATTTTGTTTTTATAAGGAATTACTATATTGTTCATGTTAAATTTAAAAATATTTTCATTTGCATGAATTGCATTTTTCGCATAAAATAATTTACAATTAATGTATATATAATTTAGATTAAAACAGCATCTTTACTTTATTTTAAAAACTAAGTTTTTGATTTTATTGATATATTTCGATTTTGAGAATATTTAAATTATAACGTAATTTAAATTTTTTAAATTTATTTTATTTTAAATGTTTCATTGCTTTATCAGTTAAATTTAAAGTGTGCAGAGTATATGAAAATTTAAATGACTTTTACTTTAATGTTGTAAAATTGTGAATATGTTAAAATGGTTCAAAATTTTGTACATATAAATAATAACTAATTCTAAAATACTTTTGGAATAATTTTGTAATAAAATGTATTGCATTATTTGCTTAAAGTTTTGTAACTATCAATATATATTTGTAATTATTTCTACGGAAACACTTTTTCTCAGCAAATATTAATAACACTTAAAATAATTACTATATTGCAAAGCAATGGAAGTAAATAAATTAATTTACTTCTGTCAGTAAAATATTTATTGATTTAGAATGTAATTATTACTGTAAAAATATGAACAATTTTGTTCGCTTTTCAAGAATATGTTATAATTATTCAATATTAACAAATATATACAAAATATTTTGCTCAATGTTTCAACAAATAAGAAACATATTCGCAGTCACCAAATATTTTATTACATTATTCTCAATAATGAATACATGATAGAATTTTCAAAAGAACATTAAAAATCTATATTTTTAGAATAGCGGGTTCATATGTTTTAGCTCATTATTCTTAAATGAAAGAAAATGAAATATAAAACGTATATTCAATAATAAGCTTCTATCATTTGTAAAATTATTATAACGTCTAGTATTCCTTAAAAATTGAATATATAAGTACATAATTATTTAAGATAAATAGTGTAGAAATTTCTCTTTTTTGGAAGCAATTTTAATGGCGGAAATTTCTAAATAAAATATTTTCTGTGTGTAGTGTGTTTTAAAATATAGATACTTTTATCTTTGCTTATATATGTAAATATATAATACAAATTGCCCCCTTAATAAATAGTATCAGTTATAAATCTGCATAAACAGAATTTAATCATTGGCATGTTCACACCTTGTTTAAACTTAAATCATAACTTCTTGATCTTGTTGTTGTCTTGTGCAAGCTAGGTTGCTAGTATGGGATGCCCTGCTCAACTTTTCCTACTGAACTGTAATTTAATGTGAAGTAAGACTTCCTTGGTGTACACATACATCGGTACCCGTTTACAGGGTAGGCAAATGTTTATAGTCCATTTATACTATGAAAAAACAAAGACAAAAGAAATAGAGAAAGTACATCTTAGCTCGAAATGGGATTCGAACTCAGAATCTCCCCCATCCGCTCTTAAGCATGCTGAAGATATGGTGGGCGGGATCTCTTGATTTTAATCATCTTGCTTAACCAAATCTAAATCATTTTGTTTAAACTTAAATCACAAATATTTCCAAAGTTATTTCACGTAATCAAATTAACCAGCTAAACTCATGGATGGAAATTCATTTAAAATCAATACATATAAACATTTTATATTTTAGGATACATAAATTTATTTACATCTTTTATTTCAATGCATATTTTATTGGGATTCTTGAATCATTTAACAACTTTCTAAGAGAATAATTATCAACTGTGTTTTCGATTATTAGGGCAACTTTAAAAAAACTTTATTTAAATCTAATGGATGATCCCAAAAGAAATATAAGTATATATATATTAATAAAAATATTTTTATAATCTTACAGATAAAAATTGATCCTAACATTATTAAAATGCGATGTTTGGAAAGTTTTATATTTTTTAATTAAAATAGAGTGTTTTAAGCAAAACGCCACCATGGTATAATTTTATTTATTAATAATCCCATCCAAAACAAACAATATAAAATAAGTATTTTAGACCACAAATTTCAAATTTATATTCTTATTGATAAATTTTGCAAAGGAAACAAAGTAATTTACATACATGTTATGAGTCTTTTTAATATGCTATTCATTTGATTAGCCTACAACACTAATGATGTGAATATTATACTAATTATATGAAATTAATGTGAACTATTTTTAGTTAACTCAGGGTCAATTTGATATGCGTTTTAAAGAGAAAATATTTTTTATCAATCCCTTTAAGATATATTATTGTTAGTTCGAAAGTTTGTATTGCGATAACGAAGGAATTTCATTTATTTTCCTAAATTAAAATGTTTTCCTTCAGTAATTTTCTCTTTCTTGGAGATTATTTAAAATTGTCTGTTGAAATATCAAATGTCTCATATTATATCTCTTTTGTCTTTGTCAAGTCAATTCAACTTATATAATAATTTAGTAACAAACAATAAAAAAACAGTTTTGAAGTCCTTGATGAATATGTTAAATATATTGTCTTTATTAAATAAATATTAAATATAATTTCTTGAAGAAAAATATTATTTCAAATCACTGATATATAATATATGACTTACGAAGTTCAGTCATTATGATGGTATTTACATATGTTTTACATTGAAAGATAATATATTTCTAAAATAACTAGAAAGTGATAAGCTATTTGAAAGAGAAAAAAATATACTATGGTTGTGAAAATATCTTTCATGAAAAACTTTTGAAAGACAATGTAGTATTTGAGTCAATTATTCATTTACTTTTTGTATCTTTTACCGTATATGATACAAGATTACATATATGATACTGATTTGTATTTCAATGAACTGTAATTAGAGCAATAAATTTATACAGAACATTTCGCAAAAATATCAAATTGTTTTTTTTTTTTATTTGTCGAAAATTTTAAAAATGCCATGTTTTTATTACCTAAATTACATATTTCATCAAACAACATTTTATTTCCAGGTGAATAAATTTATATTTAATCTCCACAAAGTCTAAATTTAAACTAAAAATTATCAGTTAAATTCATCTTGAACATTTTTTGTCAGTTGTAAGTATATAATAAAATGACAAAATCAATGAATAAAAAACCAACATACCACAAATATATTAAAAAAATTTACACTTCTAATAAATAATTTGAATAGAAAATTAAAATATAGTTAGTTTACAAAAGACTTCTTTAAACTACGTATAATTATTTTATTATATAGAAAAAACAGCATCAGTTAATAGTAATTTATGTTTTAAAATTTAGAAACATATTTATTGTATTATAAATATGTTTATATTCATATAAACATAGGCATTAAATTAAACAAAGGAAAAAATACTAAATGTTTTTCACTTTGATTTGAATATATTCTGAAAAAGAATTCTAAAAATCTGCCATGAACTAAGAAGAATATATTAAATGCTTTCTAAGTTAATTTACTGCTACTGAAGAAATGTTCTCAAAATTCGATGAATATTTCAATTTAATATAAAATATATTGGTTTGTTTAATATCCAACAATTATTTATGAGTCCAAAGTAATCGTATAGCTTTATTCGACGATTTCGTAGATGGAAATATATTTTAAATAATTTCATGGTTTCCAAAATCCATCTAGAGGATTGGAAAATTGAAATTCCAGAAAACTAATTTTAAAAGTCATTTGCTGAAATATTTAACACTGTTGGAATAACATTTGCATTAGTAACTGAATTTCGAAGTATAGAATTTCTCACGTTGTTTATTGTAGAACTAGCTTGACTTTTATTTTGGTCGTTATATGTTTAACTTTTTCGGGAATTTAATTCTTTTTCATTTTTCTCATGTTGCTTTATTATGAGTTATTTAAATAATATTCATTTTTAATATGTAAAATATGTTAGCTAAAATATATTTATAAGAAATTTGTAAAAAATATTGCAAAGATATTTTTGCCTAAAATTTAATGCCTCAGTAATTTATGAAACTGATAAAAAATATAATTAAAATAATTATAAAAAGATTTAATTAATGTAAATAAGATTAAGTTTATCTAATAATGAAAATAATATTTTTTGCTAGATAAATCGTTCCTTATGAGGTTAAAAGAAAATTTTAATGTAATTTCTTATTAGTTTTCTAATATTTTATGACATTGAAACTAATCATCATATATTTTTATTAAAAATGATTTTAAGATATCAGAATTTAATAAATAAAATTTTTTAGTTTTTAGATTAAAAAAAATTAAAATTTGAATGTCTCATCAAACTGAAATTATCGCATAGATATATTTCATATTTGAAGTGTATGTATTATATTATATGTTATTAAATATAAGTATTGTAGGTTATTAAAAGCATAAAAAAATGAAACGTAGGTTTAAAATATTCATTCAATACTTTAAACACACTTTTGCTTTTAAATATACAGTAATTGTTATAAAGAATATAAGCAAATAAACTTTCTAACATATAATGTTTTTCATTTTTGAATAAAAAAAAAATGTGATATGTATTATTTGCATTTGTTTAGTACTTTTACTCAATAATTGTTTTACATATTTATAATTGAACATTAAACAAAAATATCAAAGCCAATGGAAATCAATATTTATTTTGCAGCAAAACAGATATAAAACGGTTTTGTAATAATTTAACATGGTGTATAACATTATCTAAATAGTCGAAATTGAATTCAGCATTGTTTGTTAAGTTAATATTTCATGAAAGAAAATTTATATTTAGAAGATAGCTAAAAAATTTAAAACAATCTTAACGTTACAATTATTTAAATTTTAAAATTATAGCTTATTTACTTACTGTTTCATGCGAGACAGTATATTTAGGAGATATATGAAAAATTTAAAACAATTTTTAAAATTTTTAGACTAATATTACTTTAAAATATATTTTGTTGGAAATTACACTTTTAGAACATTTATTTTTTCTTATACACGGAGAACAATATCTACATTTATGATTTTAACTATAAATTTCGTCACACTAAAAAATAACGTTAGTTTATTACTTTTTAACAGAGAGCAGGTTTGAGTAAACACAATAGTGTTTGCTAAGGAACTTTATATAACTTATTATTGAAAAGATTTGATAATTATATTCAAGTCGGTAATTTTTATGGAGCTGTTTTATTTTAACCTCTCTAGACCACAGAGATTTGAATTTTCCATGATAAATAACTTTACATACATACTACTGAAATCGCAAATATATAAATTATATATTACTTATCTATATTTATATAGTTACTAAAATATATACTAACTATATAATGATATAAAGTTAGTGT
>JAPDSC010101871.1:9187-29489 GCA_026290005.1 Latrodectus geometricus | reverse complement strand
TTTTGATAACAGAAGAGTACTTGGCAATGAATAGGACTATGTTAATTTAAAAATTAATAATTTTAATCAAATTTTTATTTGATGTTAAAAATTTGACTCAAAAGAATACAAGAATGTATCGATTATATTAAGTATTGATTATATATACATCAATTTTCGAATATATGTATCAATTTTATATATTAATGTATCGATTATACATATATCAATTTTCAAACCCCATGTATCTCTATTTCGAGAAGGAAAGCACACAAAAAATGCTGTATTTTATCTTTTATTTTTAATTTTTATCATGGGAAATTTTATATTCCTATGATAAAAATTTTATTACATTTATTTTGCAAACATTTTCACAAAATAAACAGAATGACAGACTGTTCTGGCGTTAGGCTTCTTTTAAATGCAAGGGAGTTTCATGAATTTATAATGACTATTTTATAAATCTAATAATTTAAATTTATAACCTGCGTAACAATAGATGCAATATGATATATTTCTAAAAAATATTAATTTTAAAAAATATTTTCATCATTAACATTGAAAATATTACTTTCGCAAAACTTTTTATCTTTACTTTTAAATATTAGGAAAAACTTAACAATTATACTAATAGAGGAATTTGATGTTAAATATGAAATTGCTTTTAATGGTGTAGTTGAAAATCTTTTAATCTTTAAAAATTTCAATGCAAAGATATAAAATTTTCAAACTATGCTAAAATTTTAATATTTTAAAGCATGTATAATTAATAAAGGAAGATGTAAAATCAAATTTAATATTATAAACTTATAGAAAAATTGAATTGTGTAGAAAAATAAGTGTTCTCTAAACAACTCAAAAACGAATTCAACTGTAGCTTTATTCAGTTGGATGGGTTTTTTTAAACAAAGCAAGAGGATCCACATTACAAAATGGAAGTTTATATGAATTATGGATGGAGACAGAAAATGGCATTTTTGCGCATCGTTAAATCAACCTGCTTAGAACATATCTCTCCCCAAAGATAGGAGAATAAAGCAAGAAATCAATGAAATTTATTCCTTTGAGTATTCTGAAAAATAAAATAAATATTATTATAAAGTATATATTATGCTAAGCCCTGATGAAAAAAATTATGAAGAAATTGTTAATTAATTATGAGGAAAAAAGCTTTCGCAGAAAGGAAATTACACAACAATAGATGAAAAAATTGTATAATCGGATCAGAAATAATACTCTGTATCTTGATATACGCAAATAGATTAGTTCATCATTAGTATTTGTTTTTTTGTTTTTTTTTTCAGTGTAAAGTATTGGTTAGTTAAGTTAATATAAAAAAAAACAAATCCTATTAGTTTAAGATGTAGGAATGAACATACGACACTTCTGCCACTCTAGAGAAAAAAAGTGAGAAATGCGTCTGTAAAAATGTTTTTCATTTATTATAGATAAGACACTAAATAGTGTTTGAGCAAAATGCATGGAAAATTTCAAAGAACTTCCAAAATTTCTTGATTAGGAATATTTTAATGCAAATTTTAAATTATTGTCAACCATATCGAATTTCCTTAGAGAGATAGTGCAATTAAGTCTAATGTATAAATGGGGTATTGACTTCCATCTTTCCGGCTTCACATGAAAAAATAAATGTTATATCTAATACAACACTCTATAAATTCATATAATAAATATTTCGAAACACCCTCAAGCAATATAATTATAAGAGTCATAATTAAATAAATTCCGTTAAGAAATTAAAATAAAAGACTTAAATATATATTTACTTCAAAACTCAGGAATTAAAAAAATAAAAATTAATTTTAATATTAGTTTCATATTTAGTAAAAATTATTATATTTTAACAAGATAATTTAGCAATATCAATTATTGATATATGTTAATTAGATTATACCATATATATATATATATATATATATATATATATATACAATTTTCAAAAACTGTACAGCATACAAACAATGAAGTAACATATGTTATAGAAAATCAAATTTAAAATAAAATATAATAAAAATGAAATTGGTTTTTCTTAATTATCTTAAGAATAAATACAAAGCTTATAAATATTTTTATCCTCTAAAAACGTTTAATTTGCAAATTATATAAGAAAAAATTATAAATATTTCTATAAATTATATTTTTAATGAAAACATTAAAAAAACCGAATTTTCAAAGGTAAATGTAATAGAGAAATTAAATTATCGATTTTATTTCAGAAAAATCAATTAAAATTATATTGCATAATAAAAATGTATAACATATTTCAGAATGTTATTTTTTGTTTCTAATGCAGAATTCAATATAAGAAAAATTAATCATTTAAATAAAACGCTTTCTCTTAAGATAATATATGAAAAAGAATTATAGATTATAGAAAACATAATCTAAAGTGAAAAAATTATTTCCTAATTTTTTAATAAACTATATTTGTTTATACTAATATTAAATTTATTGTTAATTAAATATATTTAAGGTATATGAAAACTTTATTTATTCACTCAAATGTATAAAAATTAATTTTCATGTGGAAAACTAAAAAAGCGATTTTTTTTTTATAATTACAATATCTGAATTTTTTTCAATATTCAGTAAATACAAAAAAAATATAAAGTATAAATAATGGAGTCCTATTTAAATAACGTATATGAGAATTACTTAAAAATATGAATCTTATAATCAACAAAGTTAAAAGAAATTGCAGTAGAAAACTAGAAAGAGTATAGAAGACAGAAGCCAAAAAAGGTAAGGTTTCTAAAACTGGCAACTTGAAATTAAAATTTAGGTATAATTTTTTATACTTGGCTTCCATGCGATGTCATATTAAGGAACATTTAAATTACAACAACTTTTCATTTGCGTCAAGAGTAATTTAACTTTAAAACTTATACTAATGCAGTTAAGAATTATTACATTTGTTCCTTATGTTAAGATTACCTTAAATATTATTTTTGTTTAAAAAAAACAACTCTTTAAACTTAATACTTTTTAAGTTATTAATGGATTATGTTTCTTCGTGTTATGGGAGGGGTTTAAATCATCATATTCTTCATTTTACAAGCTGGGATTTTTAAAATAAATTTTATTTAACTTAATAGAATAATTCGTGGTTGAATGGGCAAATCGTTAAACAAGAAATTCAAAGTAAACTAAAAAACATTTGACATTTGTATATTCTCATAAATTTAAAAAACTTAAACATGTTATATACTTTTAATTGATTTAAGTCCTTTAACACATAATTTCGACTGCAGAAATAATCATTATTGAAAACAAAAAATTTGTAGTAAAGCTTTTAAAATAGAATTTTAAGAAAAGAAATCGAACATCTGCATTAAGTTTCATAATCTAATTGAATAAACAATATTCAATATATTTCACGATAGTAGAAAAATATGTGTTACCTTCCGAATTTCAACAAAAGTTTTTAATTTACTTATATTATGTGATAATGATTTCTTAGTAAAACTCTTCCATTCATTTTTAAATTATATTTCATATGCTTTTCAGATACAGATTGTAATTAAACTACATTCTCCTTATTTCATTATTTTACAAACTATTTAATTATTTTTAACAATATTATTTAAAATTTATCACATTTAATTGATTGAATTATTTTTTTTTTCTAATTTTTAATATTTATTATATATATCATATCACATTTATAAATGGTATATTTTAAAAATAAAATAATTCATTAATATAACTTTGATAAATTGTTAATGAATATAAAGTCATTAAGGAATGATTATTTTTCAATAATGACTACATGAATTTCAAAAGATTGAGTAATATTGTGAACATATTTTGTAAATATACTGAGCTTCAATTATCATTATAGAACCACACTCACTTCAGTATTTACATTAATTACTCATTTTCCGTAAAGAGACGTCACTAATATATACTAAGCATGATTTTTAAGGTTGACATTAGCAATCATAATATAAACATCTAAACCAATTTTTTTCATAGATTATAATATTAGGTTGGGAAAAAAGTAATAAATTATTTTTTCGGTAGACGTCTGTAATGAACGATATCTCTTGAGGTATCTATCAAACAATTTCAGATTTATGCTCGTTGGAAAGGTGACATTTGACACTAAAATATCCTCTTGCGGTTTTTTGTTTGATTAATTCAGTTACGAGTACAAGGTTTTAAAAATGGAAGACAACAAACAGAAAATTCGATATATTTTCGTTTTTCTCTTGTAACGGCGAAAAAGATAGCCGGGTGGCTAAAATTGTGAAAGGTGTTTATCGTCCTATATAAGACTGTAACAACCAGTTACGTACAATATTTGTTTCATCCATTCCGTTCGGGTATTTTTGATGTTAGAGATGCACCTCGCATGTGGATACAGCATTGTCGAAAATGTATATAAAATATCAAAGATGATCGAAATTAACCGCATGTCAGCAGTCGTAAGGCGCAAGACCTAAAAATCTACATGAAAGTTGTTTTAAATTTTTTTACAAAGAGAATCCAAAAGAAGTTACATTAAGTTCACGTAAAAATAATGGATTTCTTTTTCCCCAAACTAATATTAAAAACAACTCTAGCTTTTACGTTTGAAATAAGAGTTCTATATTAGCTTACATCTACTAGATGATTTAAATAATAGCATTAACAAAATAATATATTTTTTTATCAATTATTATAATATTCATTTATATTCCAAAATACAAATTGTTTGTTTCTGTAGTCAAAAATATTAAGGATATTTGTAAAAATATTTATAGAACTTTCTCTAAAAACTCTATCCACGAACATTTTAAGCCTTAATAGCCAAAATTTATATATATATATATATATATATATATATATATATATATATATATATATATATATATATATATATATATATTTTATAATTTATAGAAATATTTTATGAGGTAAAATCTGAACACACTATTACCTAAAATTAACAAGTAATTGTCCTAAATAAGCATAAGTTCAATTTTGACATTATACTACATTTGAATTCCAAAACTAAGAACTTAAAAATCAATATTATTGTGTTAAAAATCTTCTTAAAAGAAAAGATGCTCACTTTCTTATTAGAGATATTTTCTATACTAGAAGAGTTTTCAATCGAAACATAAATAGCTCCATCTCCTAAAATAAAAAAATATTAAAAAAGAAACATTTTGTTTCGCTTCTTTGGCACGATGCATTATTTCGTACTAAAAAATACTCTAATATCATTTGAAATAAAAAAAAAAATTCTTTTTAAATCTTCCCATTCTGCCTAATGTTTGATCATTTATTATTTAAATGTTTTCATTTCCTCTTTTTGGTATTCTATGCTGGTATCACCATTTTCTCCTTTTATTGTAGGAAAGTTATTTGAAACTATACACAAGATATAAATATTAAAAAGTTTTATATCTTGTATATATGCATTGCATTTAATTGGGATTTTTATCATGTGTTAATTTAAAATTCGTGAAAATAAAAAAAAATTATATATAATTTCAATCATGTTTAAATAAGACAGAGTAAATAAATTTGGTTTGTAGTAAGCTTATATCTATAACCAATTTACTACAACAAATTGATAGCATTTATTTGAAAGTTAAAAAATCATAAAATTACGTTTAAATTTTAAAAATTCTCAATAATATCGAAAAAAAAATTATTTCTTAATTTTACAAAATTAGTCCATATAATTTTATTTTCACTTAATCTTCATTAAATGGACATAAAATTGATTCTGAAATATACTCAAATAGTAATTTAAAACTCACACAAAAATATTCAGACTCATAAATTAACTTTAATTTTTAAATAATATTTTTTATGTGGCTCGTCTTCAAAAAACCAGTTTTCTTACCAAAAAATAATTAATTATTCTCCTACTGTTTTTATCCTTATCTAAAAAGTGAATGAGAGAAGAAACTATCCATTGCAGAGAAAGAATGAATAAAAAATTAAAAAACAATACCAAAAATAAAATAATATCTTTTTTTCATACAAATCATTTTATTAATGAATAAAAATGGCAGTATGTGAAATTTCAGTGAAAATTGTTTTATTCAACTACTAATTAATTTTCACACTTATGAATTTAATAATGGGCATATAAGAATATTGAGTATATAATATATGACTTATAATAAAATACTGATTAGTCAATAAAATATAAATTAATAATTAATTAAACACACAAACAAAAATTAATTTGCTTATTTATAGCTGTCATATTAATTTTAAATTATACATAAATTTTTTAAAGTATTTGCATTCTCGTATTTTTAAATTCTTTAATATAGTTTTATATAATTATGATGGTTTTTACATGGACTCATGGCATTAAATAATTTAGAAAATTAGATAGCAAATGAGTTTATTTTGCATGATCTTCATCAATTATTAAAGAATTTTGGAGATTTTGTGCATTTGCTAGTTTACTTATTTGCAAAAACTAATATAGGTGTATTTGATATGTATTATTTCAACTTTCTCTAAGTACTTTCTTAGTAATCTAGAAATTCTCTTATTTCAAACTCATTATTATTTATTTTTTATAGAAATGTACAGTAGTTTAAAAATATAGCTAGAAAATATTTCAATATATATATTTGAAATACATATTTCAAAAAATATATTCCACCTAGAAACGGAAATATTCTGAATGAAAGAAAACTTTCATTCCAAGAACCTTTCAATCAAACACCAAAGCCTATACGTTTTGAAATAATAAGCTGCAGCATCAAACAAATAGCTCTGTTTAAAGACCAATCTCTTTCATGATACGGAATATGGAAAAGTCTCGAGTATTTCATATTTTTATATTTATTTCTTATCCCGTAAAAGCTTGGTTTCGACAATCTTTATTTTTTTCTTTCTTGTAGGTCACCTGGATGAGTTTCTTTAGATCTTCAAGATTTCCTCTTACGACACATATTTTTTATATAAAGAAATCTTTTAAAGATGAATTTCTTTATATCTAAATATTGTTTTCTGTACTTTTCTTTTAAAGCAGATGCTTTCAATTTATTTTTCGAATATTTCATAGAAAGACTTAAATATTTATTCAACAGATAAATTTTAAAATAATAAAATAAAATATTCGATAATGTCTATCATTCTCTAAAACCGCAATTATTTAGTACCTTACCTCATAAAAATTTGTTTTAAAATTAAACTAATTTTATTTAAATTGAAATAACATCATAATTTAAAAAAACAATTTTTATATTTCATTAATAATCCTTATAAGTGAATGATAAAAATTTATTTTTTATTATTCATTAATCATCTTTATTAAATGAGAAAAAAATACGTTTTAGTCATTCACTAATAAAAACTTTTTTTCAAGAAATAGTGTAAAATATTAGCACCAGAACTAATCAGGAAAAACTATTAAAATACCTAATGTTTGCAAATGTAATTTTATTAAACGATTTCGACTTACTGAGACATGTACTAAAATTTTTAATCAGTTGATTTTTTTCTGTATTTTATAAATAAGGAGATTTTATTTCACTCACAAAATTGTTTTTATAATGTAATAATTTTATTCTCAAAATGCACATTCCATATATACACAAAAAGAAATGAAGTAAATAAAAACTATCTGTATGTTTATTATTAAGCAAAATAAAATATATAGACATTAAATGAAGCAAAAAATCTAGATACACCAAATTTTCCGTTATTTTATTTTATCTTCTTGAAAACAGCTTTTTCTGAATATGGAAGAATATGATTTTTATATCCTCAGTTTATTATACTTGTTTGCTTTTCACAGAGATAATTTACTGTATTAATAATCGAACATCAATTTTATATTCTTTAGCATTTAATTCTTACTCTTATTTTTTATGTATTTAACTAATGAAGCTAGTCCGAAAATTCAATTCTGGAAATAATTATAAAATGAGCAAATTTTTACTGCCTAGTATTCAATTAAACAATCATTAAATTTTTACTCAAACAAATAGTTTATAAAATAAATGAGAAATGAAACTATAACAGTTATGAGCTCTCAAGCCCTCATTATTTAATTACATTAATATTTTATACTAAAATAACGCAAATATCGGTAAAGAAAAATGTTACTTCTGATAAAGAGAAAATTATCACGTATGCCTTTCTATAATTTCTAGCCACTGCTTATAGTGGAAATCTTTAGTTATAGGAATATAACATAAAATTTAAAAAATATATAGTATATTTTACAAAATGGTTTTGAAAACATGAGTTGAAATCCATCCAAGCATGTTTTATAATACTTTCATTTTGAAAAATGTGTTTTCATAAAAAGTTTTTATTTAGATTAGAAAAAAAATGAAATTTAAGAAATAAAAAAATCACCTAATGAAAAACTATATGAAATTCAAAGATTGTAAATTGTGTGTTATGATATTCAGCTTCATCTTCGTCTTTCATACGTATCAATTGGTTATATTTAAAACAATGACAATGATTAAAATTAGATACTTTTGTATTTTTTAGATTTCAATTCAAAGGCAATTGAGAATGCGTAATACTTTCTACTTGTTACACATAAGCTTGCCGTCATCAAATCATGATAATAATTAACTTTTTATAAGTGTATATTTTTGTTGTTCAAAATATTGTTCTATTAAAATGCTGATATAAAAGCCTACTTTGCAATATTCCATGTGTTATAAATGAATGTAATTGCAATATTAAATTAATGATATAAACCATAAAATAACAGAAGGAAATAGTAAATTAAAATACATACAAAGCTCATTTTTGTAAGTAATTTTTATACAGATCTTGTGTGTATTCAATAACTAATATTTATCTTATAATTGATATGCATTTATATTGATCTCTGCATAAAACTTATACATTTACTTGCTATTTAACTGAGAATTGTTTCAAAGATCAAATTTATGTCCAATGTTTCTGTGTACATTTCAGACTTTCGTAGTTTTAATATCAAGGAATTCATATGATTTAATTTCGGTATTACATACCATGTTTGTCTGTTTATAAAAGGCTAATGGCATTTGCAACAAAACAACTGTAATATTATTTATATTTTCATATTAACAACCTCAGGAGCTATAAAATGTTTCAAACTAAAAAATAGAGTAAACCCTTATTTCTTTAAACTGACAAGGTAAGGAATAAAAAGTAATATCGTGGAATTAAAAGCATTTTTGCGAAAGATGTTTTGAAGTTTATTAAATTTTTCTCTGATCAAGAAAAGAAATTTTTATTTTTCACACATATTTTTAATGCACGTAAGAAAGGAAATTAAAATAAAGAATAATAAAATTTTCCTTCTTGCTAAATAATAAAAGTTAAATAACAAGAAAAATAGTATATTTAATTTTGTCAACGGTTTCTATTGAAGGGATAAGTTAAATGACAAAAATTTACTTTTATATAATTTATAATTTTCACTTCATCTATTTCTTCAAATATTCGTAGGTCTTCTACGAACTAATATTTTGAAATAATATTAATTATATTAATAATGTATAATTACTTGATTTTTATTATATGGTTTGGAAATAGATTGAAAACTAAAAGAGATTACTTTAGAAGACGCGTACCAAGATTTTCATGCTGATTTGATTTAAAGTTAATATCTAAAAAACTAGAACAAGTTATTCTAATACGCAATGAAACAGAAAAAAATGACATATCAGTAATAGTATATAATTTTTCTTGCTAGATTTAAGTCCAAACCCATAAATAAATGTAAAGAAATTGTAACAAAGAGAGAAAAGTTATTATGAAAATGCCTTGAATACCTTACATTTTAAAGGTTAAGTAGATGTTTCCATAAAATTTGTTATGTCTTTTTTTCGTGTTATTTTTGTAAAAATGATTATTGATACTGCTGTATAATAAAAGTAAAGTGACTGAAAGTCTCGCAGTGTATTTCTACCCACAGATTAATTGATGAGTATGTATGTAAAAAATATAACGAACAAATTGCTGCATAGTAATAAATTAAAGTAAAAAAATTAAGAACCTCCAAATAAAATATCTTGTTATCTCATTAATTGCAAGATAAATTTCTGGTATATAAATTTAAAAATATTTAAAATTCAATTATTTTTTGATTGTACCAATGGAAAAATAAATATTTATTAAAATTCAAAAAAGGGATCTTGGATATCTATTTTCTACAGTAACCGACTAATCTTAATTTTTCAGAAAAAAATATAAAAACGGAATAATATGTTCTCTTTAAAATTAGCTCTGTTAGTTATAAAATTCGTTTATTTCAAAATTCAAATTAAAAGTAAAAATTCTCGTTTTCAATGTCGTGAATAATTCTCGTTTATAATTTCATTATCAATTCGAATAATTACCTCATTCACAAAATAACAGTTTCAAGTTTAAAATCTAAATGTTAACTCAAAATAAATAATAGCAACTTCATGAATAATAATACCTTAAAAATATTTAAACTCATGTCACGTACAAATATTTTGCAGCAATTCAAATTAACTGATTTAAGCTGAAAACTATCATTCAAAAACAAACAATCACCACTCACTTCATAAAATCTCAGAATTTTTTTAATTTCTAGTTACTACCTCAGTAATTTTCTAGAAATAATTTCAGTCAAGAATTATACATTATTAAGATATTTAAAATTATCCTTTCAACAATTTTGCAAATAATCTGAGCTGTAAATGATAGTTATGAAAACGACAATGACAGTTTTAAAAAATAATTATGTTTTACTAAAATATTACAGACATTTCTTATATTTTTAACAATATTAATTTAAGAATAGTTTCTCAGCCCTTTGTATAAGATTTTAACATAATTAGCTTACAATATTGATTTCTTTTCTGAAGTCTAGCCATTATCTGTTTTTAATTATAACACACAAACTATCTCCAAATAAAGAAAAAACATTCTTTGATTATTCACATTTATTAAAAACAAATTATTTCTGTTTTTAACGAACAATTACTCGCTCATGTTCTGAATAGGATCCTTTTAATATATTAATCTACATATATATTATTCTTTATAACAGTCTTTAAAACCTTGCTTAATTTACACAAATTTTCCTTATGATTTAATTTTAATTTTTATAAATTTATAATATTGATTCTAAAATTTACTATTGTAAAAATCTTTATTAAACATTTTAAAGTGTATGCTGAACTTGTTTGGTTTCCCGTTATGCCCAAATTCTAGTGTGACAAATTGATTAATTCCTGATGTTACTTCTTTAATTTGTTTTAATCAATTATTTAAAATTCAAATTGGATATTTATTATAATTTTCTTAGAGTGAGATAATAATAATAATCAAAGAGGCTTGTTTATCTGTTTGATATTTACGTATAAATATTTTTGTTAAAAAAAACTACATTTATTCTTAAAACGTACGATATCGTTTACTTAGTTTCAAAGGCTTTAGTTGCATGACTTAAATATTTTTTAAAATTTGTTTTCTGTTGTGTCTTCAATTTTTACTTTTTAATTTATCAAATTATATTTTATTATTTTAGAATTCATTAGTTAATAATAAATACCAATAAAAATGAGCTCACTTTGAGGTAAATTATGAAATCCAAATAAATGTCCGTTTTCTTATATCATGTATATTTAGCAAATTAACGCCTTATTAGTAGGTAAACATAAGTTTCACGTTGTTAAGAAACGGCATTGAAATTATTAAATTGTCAGAGGTCATGATTAAAAAAATATTGTTTATTTTATTAAAAAGATATCAGTATTTGATAATCATAAATGTAACATTGCTTAAGATATCCGATTAACTCTCCAGGGTAGATTGCTTTCACATTGATGTTTTTTAAGGTGAGCACACAACTACTCTCTTAATTAAAATTCAAGTTTTAATAAAAATATATCTGTTATTTACATTATTTATTTAACTTTATTACCAAGTTGTCTCTTGTGCTAGATGGCATTTATAGTGATATTTTTTTAAAGGTGGGTGCCACTGCTTGGTTAATTAATATCCAAAGATTAATAAAAGTGTGTTATTTACGTTACTAATTTAGTTTCATTGCGAGAATTCTCATGCTTTATACTGCATGGTATTTAATTATTTTATATTTGTTTTGTATAATGTATTCTATGAAATTAGTTTCTAATAATTATTGTAAAACTTCTATAGTAAGTAATAATATTGAAATATTCAAAATTTTAATCTGTGAAATTTAAAAAAGCACAAAATTATAATATTTAAAGTTCTAGTTTCAGCATGATCGTTATTTTTAAAATCATTTGTTACATGAGGTGATATTATTTAGATTGGCTATGATTTAACATGGTGTAAAAATCTGAAATTGTACGTAACCTGTATCAGCTTCTAGAATTTTACCAAAATAAACTTCCATATTAAACAAGCCTGGAGTTAATTTCAGTGTTCACTTAAAATAAATATTTTAGAACTTTGGACTTTGTAACTTAGTTTAAAAATATAAAACTCCAGACTTCAAATTAAATCAGTTTAAAACTTTAATTTCAAACCTATAACTGACGTGTTTTGTTTAAATTTTAGCCACTTTTAAAAATGCACCAAATAATTAACTATATGATACAAGAGGTGTAGGTACAATGAAAATTGTAAAACTACTACAAATAGGACTTAGGTTTGTAACCACAGGGCCATTTACCTTGATTTTATAGTGAAATGGATTAAACAATCGCTTCAAATGCCGGGAATTGAACCCGGGCCGTCTGGGAGAAAGCCAAGAATCCTAACCACTAGACCACATGGGACTTACAACTACAAGTCTGATGCAGTAAATATTATATGCAGATAATATGTAGTAAATAAACTGAGAAATAGTGAAAAAATTATATTAAAAGTTTTAATTAAATTAATATAATTATAATCAAAATATCTCTAAGCAATGTTTTTGTGCTCTACCATTTTAATAGTTTAATGAAAGACAATTAACGAAAATCATAAATCTTAACAAATATGGAGATTGAACAAGCAGTTTAGTTTATATATTACGCGATATATAAGTAAGCGTGTGCATTAAATGATAGAGAAATAATGTTTTGTTCATTTAGACTTAAATTCATTGCGATCACTGATATTTTTTTGCTTTCAACAAAAAAATCTAATTAAAATACATAATTTTAATTTGAAAAAAAATCATTTGTAGTTTTCATCGGGAAATTTCAGTCAATAACAAGAAAATATTTTATAAATCTTATACTGAAACTTCTAATCATGTATATTGTTTTAGAACAAAAAGAGAAAACGTGACATGCTCGTTATTTAAGCCAAAAATGTTATTTTCGACTATTGTAATCTATTGCAAAAGTTGTTGAATATTTCTAGAATTTATAGAAATAGTCTTATTATATTCAGATAATCTTGGTTTCTTTCTCGATCAAACTATAGATAATGAATGTAAAACAATTAATTTTTATAAAATATAAAATAGCAAGGAGAAAGAAGAAAGGATATTTAAATTCTAAAAACATTTATAAATATATTCAGTAAGAAAATTACATCCCAACATTTTTTATGATTATGATTTATGATTTTTTATGCTCATTAGTTAAAAATGGCACATTTTATTTATTTCCTTAAAAGTTACTTTTAATATTTAATAACTGATTTAAATAAAATAAGAGAAACCGAACACATAATATTCAGCGAGATAAACTTGAAAACATATATCAAATTAATAGATTTCATTAAATATGTTTTCTAAAAAGTATTTTAAGGGAAAAATTAAATTAAATCAAAATAAAATATTTGATAATTTTATTTTAGTAGAAAATAAATTCAATGATAAAAACTTGGATGAAATTAGCATTTAAATATTTTATCGTATTTACCGAATTAATTCGAACAAATAATCTTTAATTTCACTTATTATTTGCTGAATATATCATTGCAACAATTATTAAATTTTTTTTTTACAAGAACTTCTTCTTGTAAACAAAATTATTTTGATATAGGTAAAAGCGAGATAAATCACGTTTCCATTTTCATTTTACCCCTTTTTACCTAAAAATTATAATAAAATTGGCAATTTCTATTTTTTCTTCCTTATTTTTTTATTAAAAAAATCCTTATCATTATACATAGCATTAATTATGAAATAACTATGAGTTATTCAAATTTGAATTTATATGAAAATACCATGCTGATGTATACTTAGGTTTCAATACAAAAACTTAATGGGATTGTAAGTATGAAAATAGTATGAACAATTGTTCACTGTTACGTTTAATTATATTTTTGTTTATTTGTTTCATACAAATAAACAAAAATATAATTAAACGTATATGAATAGTCATGATTATGAGTTGTGCTTCAAGTGTGTTATACTGAACTGCTATGTAAAATATAGGCTTTTAACTCTTCAATCAATCGAGTTACTTAAACTTACACAATCAGCGTGTCAATATATACTTCAAACTATAGTTTCTAGAACAATATTGGATATCGAGGTATTTTTGGGATCTTTTTAAAATTCCTGTTCTTAAATGAAATCTAATTTCATTTAGTTAATTCCTATATCTTTTTCCATTCGAACACTCAAAAAATTATCATAAATATATTATATTTTAAAATTCCTAATTAAATTGTGTCTTAAATAATGTTATCTCTAATTTCTTGGATTCCACAACGAAATCTACAACCATCTTTCATTTTTCTAGACTGTTGTTGGCAACTACTTTTTCCAACTCAGAAGACTGCTACTTGGCGTAATTTCTAAGAACCGTTCCCTTTCGTTCGAAAAAAAAATGTTACTTGTTCTAACCATTTAAGTCATTCATTTTCTACAGCTCCGATTGATTTCTCAATTGTTATTTTTCATCTGCTTGGTTTTTTAAATGAACAGATTTGCCTTCTCTAAATTACTTCCGACTTGTAGCTTCAGGACTTTTTTTATAAACTATTCCATTCGTTTGATCACTTATTCCTTATTTGTTGGAACTTCCTGGAGAACAATAAAGAGAAAAGGAAGAGACCGGCTGATATAATTACTTCTTTGTTTGAGACTCTGAATTTAAAGAATAATGGTATTGGGAAATTGACTTTGTCTTTAAATGTTTTATGTTCACTCAAAGTTTTATTTTAACAGTAAGAGTTATTTATAATTAATTCTGGATTTATTTTGCTGCGATTATAATTAATTGTTGTATTACTTTTAAAAGCATAAATATGAGGGAATATATCAAAGTAAATTACTAAACTGTCATATGTGTGTGTAATTATTACCAATCAAATATTACACTTCAAATAACAAAATTGAAAAGGTAAAGGTAAAAAACCCCTCACTGAAACTTTTTCATAAAATATCACTCTTTTTTTACTTAGTTATTTTTTTATGAATTATTGAAGCTCATAGTCAATGTAATTTTAATTTTTGCGTAGCGTTTTATATTCATGATCAGTAAAAAATCTGAACTTGTAATTAATTTTTTTTTTAAATTTTAGAAGTCAGATTTCTTGTTAAGTTTCTTTTTTGTAGCTTTTTTCTTTCCTTACTATAACAGATAAAAAAAAAGTTGTTTATGATATTTATAAATAACTTATGCAGAAAATGTATATGCCATTATTTTTGTAAAAGTCATTTTTGTCTTACAACATAATAGAATAAAAATGTTTAGAACCCTCCACAAAATTTCCTATTATCACGTTTCACTTCAAGCATTTCTAAAGTATGCGAGTCTCTGAACTAATGAACAAATGCATAATTAAAATTATTCTAACAATGCGCTTCTTTTCTGACCACTATTATAATTACTACTGAAAAAAATAATGGTATTACCACGTATAACTATGGTTGCATTCAGTAATATAAGAGTAGCAGTTAAAGCTACATAGGTTCAATTTTAAACATATTCTAATTATAAGTATTAAATATAAAAATTCAAGAAAATAATTATAAAAATGTTTGTTTCATTTTTAAATATTATTATTATTCGTAATTTATTATTTGAACCATTTTTAAAATAGCATTATTAAATTTTTTTGAGTGTAATCCAGCTTTCTGTTTTTCCTTATATTCTTCTCGAAAGTAATATGCTTTCACAAGCATTCTGTCTGACAGTTTGTTTGAATCATAATAGTTTATATATAATGATATTGAATTATCGCCAATTAGAGTTATTTAATTTAATATAAAATATTCTTAGATATTAGTCAAACATCTACTTTTATAGTAAGTACATTTTATTAGTTCTCTAACATTTTAAAATTTCATGTTAATAATTTATATTTCATATGGTTTTCATCATTTTATTTTCATCATAAGTTTATTATTATGTATCACCAAAATACAATTTTTTATTTTTTCATGTATTTAAAAAATAAAGTTCCATAATATTTAGAACGAAATTATGTTTGATATTTTTTCAAAACTTTATCAGTATTTAACTAATGTAATCAGTGTATGAAATAAAGTTTTATTTACTGCAATATATATATTTTGTTAAAACAGTTTTTTGGGACTAAGAAATTTCCATGGAAGTAAATGAGTCTTCCCGCTAATTAAAATCGCTTGCATTTCAAACATTTCCTAAAGAAAGTAGCTCAAATGTAAGTTTTTAAATGTAAATACTTGTGATTAGTAAAAAATTAAATTTTTAAACAGGTGCTCTAAAAATGTATGTTTCCTAGATTAATTTATAAAAATTGTTTATATAAAAATTTAAGAATTGAAAAATATAACTTCTTGGGGAAATAAAAAGTTATCAATATTTTTTTCTTAGAGTCATTTAATCTATTATACATTTTTATTAAATATTTAAAAATTTTTTAAGCTTTTAAACTTTTTTTCAAAATAAATCATTGGCAGGAAACTATAATTCCAATTATTCGTATCTATATTAATAGCATAAACTTATTTGAATCCTATTTAAATTTAAATAATATATTAATATATGAATGATATTAATTCAAAACTATAAAAAAATACTCCCTTTTTTATCAAAATGTATTTTACACAAATTAATATCTTATAATATCATTGAACTTAGGTGTCCAATCATCCAGTTTTCAAACTTGAACTAAAAATTACGTACATAGATAATTTAATGGTATAAAATTTAAGTCAATGCATACTTATATGTATAATTTTTGTTGTTTCCCCTAATTTTACAATTTCATTTTTAAAATGTTTCTCACACAGAACTGATAAATCAATATTTATTATCAATCAACTTTCATTTAATGAAACCTTCAAAATTGCATAACTGAAAGTATAAAACAATACTATGCGTATTGTAAAAGAAATAAAAATATTATGTATAGACAATTTTGTTAATGTAATTAAATCTTTGACTGTTCAGTTATATTTATATTATATGGAATTCTTGCGAATTCCAAGAAATAAACAGTAACAAGACTAATGTGAAAAAAATGAATTCAGCCTTTATTCAGAGAAGAATAAATATAAACTATATGTTTATTTTCAAGCAGCAATTTGTTTTTAAAGAAGAGCCCTGAGTGACTAACCTTTCGCCACAAAAAGGCCGGAAACCGCTACTCACTTATCATTACTCCCTGGACACCTGCAAACCAAGTCACGGAGGCGCTAGCATTACCCAAGTCACATCAACATAAACTCGTTTATAAGGTAGGCCACATTTGTTCATCATCTCAAAAGAAAGTACAAGGAAACTCAAAGAGAAAGAAGCATCCATAACCGAACCAGGATTCGAACACTGGATCAACAGTTAGAGATCAGAAATTCAAACAACTCAGCTGTTGGCTGGCTTTAAGCAGCTATATTTCTTACAGTAAATTTGATTTTTTATGCAATACATTTATACGAATTTAAATCATTTGATATAATACGAAATTCCTTGTCTTGTTATTCATTTGATGTTTTATACAAAGTTTACTTTTGTGAAGCATGTGGTAGCAGACTACGAAACAGATTTTCAACACAACTATTTCGGATTTTATTCTGATAGCAAATTTAGTCTACTTTGAGACACTGATTTTCAGTGATAAAATATATAAGTGTTAGTTCACTTACTTATAAGATATAGTTACATTAAGATATAGTTACATGCTCTGTAACAGATACATACATTCGTAATTTCACATTTCATTATACATATGTTCTAAACCACACACAAGGGGCAACTTAAAACTCTTGAATAATTATTTTATATCTATAAAGAATTTTAGAAAACGTATTTCCTCTATTAAAATCACATAAAGTTTGCCAATTTTATGCAGCCTTTTATTGAGGAAAAGATACATTATTTTTCAATAGAGATAATATTTTACTTGAAGTTATTCTCATTAAATAGAATTATCTTGTAATAATCCTAAGCACTTACTTTCTTAAGTTTATTGTAAAAGGAATCGCTTAGAAACCAAAAGGGTTAAGTCCTAAAATTAATAATTGTGATAATCAAAGTATTTTAATATATTCTCTTAAAATTCCTGATACATTAAATGCAAAAAGAATATTTTTTTCTAAATGTAGATTCTAAAGTGAAATAATTCTATAAAAACTATGATTCATTTTCCTAAAAATTACAAAAGTCTGAAAAAAAGAAAAGTAAACAACTGTTATGTCTCGGAGAACAATTATTGCTTAAAATAATGAGTAGAATTAATATCAAACAACTTCGATTAAAACAAAGTACGTAAAATTACATTTAAATGTAAAATTTGATATAATTTATTACGAAACCGAACATTTAATTTTTCTTTGGTTGCCGATGTCCACACCTAAGCGACAAAAAAATACAATGTAAAAAAGTTAATACTTATTAAATACATGATTTACTTTTAAAAAGGAAACATTTATCTAAGAATATATGAAGTATTCCTTCAAGCTTCATCTTTTATATTGAAAAATATTTACTTAAAGCGTAAGTAAACTTTCAGCTTGGAAACAAATAATAGAAATAACTTACCTTTGAGGATATTATTGTTGGCTTTCATGCTTTGAGAACAGATTATTCCCCTACATCTTTTTTTTAGGATGAGTCTTTTTTTATAGTCTCGAAAACATAAGATATTTTTTAAAAAAATTATTTGAACATAATTCTGAAATCCCAAAGAAACAAAGAAAAACAATACGTAGTTATCAAATTTATTCTTCATTTCTCTTCTGATTTCGAGAACTTTAACAGTGTTCGAAATATTTTAAGAATTATTTGTAGTCCAGTGTCTGTGCCAGTTTTATGAAAAAAATGTAGCTCCCGTTTCAAGATATTATATTGCCTAATTTCTAAATTAAATAATTTATTTAAAATATTGTATTTTTGAAATTTTAAACATAACAACAACAGCAAATTAATTATGAAACTAAAAGTTATTTATTTAAAAGTTTTTTTTAATTAGTTTTATCAATGAAATTGCTTGGAGAAATTTTGTACAATTCGGGAAAACATTCATCATGTAAAGAATAGTCTTCAGCTAAAGTAATTTGATCATAATAATAATTATCTTAAAAATAAATAATAGCTTTGTCAAAATGTTGCATTATAGTTATTTTTAAAAAAAAACAAAAATGTATATAAAATAAGCTTGTCGTTTTTAACTAACGAATAATCTTTGGTTTTTTGTTATCTAAAATTTAATTTTATAGATAATTGTTCTTTATATATATATAAGAAAATTTCGATTAAATGCTATACTTCAAATAAAAATTGTGAATTAATTATAAGTTTGGTATTAATTTTGAAAATTAGTTTTAAATACCTCTTTAATTTCTTGTATTCTTGTCTTTTAAAAAGTTTATTCTAACTAAAAGCGAAGCCTTTCATATTTTGTGCAAGGAAATGCATGTTATTTTGTTTGAAACAAATGCGCACATTAAAATTGCATTTGAGACACACATGTGCCCACAATAAAAAATTTTAAAACAAATGGTATATTACTCATATTTGAGACAAACAAAAATAATATTTGTCTTAAATTTAAGTAAAAAGCAATAAAGATAACATTTAAATGTTTTTTACTTAATTTAAGGAATTCTTATAACAGTAATTAGTGACAATCTACTTCTTATGAAATTATTTTGAAAAATGTATTTGCATAAATATTTAAATTCTACATTTTTATGTGAAATATTTTGATTACAAGCTTTGTCATGAACTTACCAAAATATAATAACGAGGAAAAGCTTTTACGTCAACTGGTCTAAGTACCATATCTATTTTGGACATGGGAGTCATTAGCAGTTTGGAACTTTTTTAAACTATACGTTACAGTAAAATTAGACTTGTATAAAAACTAAGCACATAAAGTGAAAACTGTTATATGTTAAAGTTTAATTAAATTCATTTCGTGCTTCTTTTAGGACTACATTCAATTCTTTCTATAACATTAAAATGTAAAATAAGATGGTTTTACATACAATTCTTGT